>JARKHS020034376.1:0-291623 GCA_030143305.2 Amblyomma americanum | reverse complement strand
AGTTCAGATGCACTGAGGCTGGGACCTTTGCGGAGCAGGCAGAATTTTTTAGGAAAGTGTGTTTTGCTTTACAAATGTTATCTGTCGCCTTGATTACTATTTCTCTCCGCTTGAATGAAGGGTGAAACTTTCAGCTAAGATGTGCAACGAGTGTAAAGGTTGGCAGTATTTTGTTTTTCTAACTTTTCGCTAGTCCCCGGGTTCGAACCCGACCGCGGCTGCTGCGTTTTTATGGAGGAAAAACGCTAAGGCGCCCGTGTGCTGTGCGATGTCAGTGCACATTGAAGATCCAGTGGTCGAAATTATTCCGGAGCCCTCCACTACGACACCTATTCTTCCTTTCTTCTTTCACTCCCTCCTTTATGCCTTCACTTACGGCGCGGTTCAGGTGTCCAAAGATATATGAGACAGATACTGCGCCATTTCCTTTCCCCAGAAAACCTATTATTATTATTATTATTATTATTATTATTATTATTATTATTATTATTATTATTATTATTATTATTATTATTATTATTATTATTATTATTATTATTATTATTATTATTATTTTCGCTAGTCTGTCTGTTTTTCTTTGCTTTACATTACAAGGACACGCTTAAGCTTTGTGCATGGCCTAATCATAAAACACGCGCAGGTGATTTAGTGTGGTGTTAGTTTTGTTTTTTACATTTTGGCGCTCTGAATACGTTAAGTAATGTAAACCACAATAGTTTCATGCTTAGCAGGTTGAATTTATTCCTGACAGCCTATACTTCGGTTTACTTTTTTCGCTGTTCGCTATCTATCTGGCTATTCTGGGCATTTCTTCCTGCGCAAATGTGCAATATTTTTTTTTTGTATCCCAGTGCCTACCTCAATGTTTTCGTTATCTTGGAAAGTTCTTCCTGATAAAAATTTAAAAAAAATGCACAGGAGTTCACACGAACTGATGCGGTAAGTTCGAATTAGCAGTATTGGCTGTACATCTCCCTTCTAGAATGATCGCCTTTCCGTTGAGTCTTTGTGTTGTATTTCGCTGTTCCTTTTCCGTTCCAGTGCTGGGTCTTGAGGAAGGAGGCGTCTGGAGAGTGAAGTGGTTGAATGGGTGTGGCTAGGGCCCTCGGAAGTGGGCTGTTAGCGGTTAGTGAAGCTTCTGTAGGGAGACAGTGGGTTAGTTGGTGGTGGGTGTGTAGGGGTTGGGGGAGGGTTCTGTAGGGAGACAGTGGGTTAGTTGGTGGTGGGTGTGTAGGGGTTGGGGGAGGGTTCTGTAGGGAGACAGTGGGTTAGTTGGTGGTGGGTGTGTAGGTGTGGGGGGAGGGTGGGAGTTGTCTGGTGGATGGTGGATAATTCTATAGGGTGGTGAGCTAAGGTGGGTGAAAGGGTGATCTCTGTTTCAGGCAACACCAGACGGAGAAATTCTGCGAAGATTAGGGCAGCGATGCTAAATCTTTACAATGTTGCTGTCATCAGCGTTGTCACGACTAACTGCAGTTTCAACGCCCACAGACTAGTAGTACAAGCAATCCTCCAAATAGGCGCGCAGGTCCAGCGTACGCCCACGTCAAAGAGTGCTTAAACTAATCTCCACTCTGTCTTCAAACTTGTAGTTTGGGAATGCGAACTCGAGCGTGCCGAGCCCATTCCTGGTCTGGAATTTTTAGAACTTTGTTTTAGAATTGTTTAGAACTTTGTCGCTTACGCATGTCGCTCAAGCCAGGGTTTTTTTATCAGACGCGGACAGTTGAGATCAGGAGTCGGAAGACAATGGGAACAAAAATCCGGCGACAGAGGTGGCAGGGAGCGATATTAAGAAAGAAAAGGGTGTTGGGGGGGGGGGGGGGGGCGATGTCCTAAGTAGGAACCTGCAGCGCCTTCTTTGAATCTACAGGGCATACAACGTAACACTACACCGCTGTGTTAACACCATCGCGATGACGCACACATGCAAGAGATAAACAGCCTGCGTCATACGGCATACACACCCGAGCCCAATGCAAAGGAAGCGAAGAGGTGGCGGAGAGAGATAGGCGAGCCCTGGGAACAAGCAGTCACGTGGTTCTACCCCTCCCCCATGGAAACCGAAGAAGACCGAGAGACGGGCATCTGCGACGGCGGTGCGATACACGGGAAAGCACTCACTCTCAGCAGGCAGAGGACCTGCGAGTGTTTCGTTTGTATGTTTGTTTATCCCGGCTCCCGGAGAAGACAGATTAACAACTTGCGGACAGTTTTGTTACGGGGTCGTTCGCCCGCCTGATGTAACAGAGGAGGGGGGGGGGGGGCGGTTTAGGGTTCTAGGAAGTCGGAAGTTGACTCGCGTCACGGAGAGGGTGGAAGGGGGAAGAGGGAAAGAGACAAGCGTGCGGGAAAGATCGCGTTCCTCGTCGCCGCCGACGAGTCTCGGGTTTTGGTTAGGCGTGACGAACAGAGTAGCTAGAATGCCGTTATCATAGTGGGACAACGGAGGGTGTTGAACCCTTTTGAAAGAGCTCGTGTTGCCTCGGCACAATGTGCCCGCTTAGAATGCTCGACACGTGAGCCGTGAGGCCGCTGGCGTCGTTGCGGAAAAGCCGCAGCTTCGTAGGAAGTGCGCGGGGTTGGAGAGTTGAGTTCTGTGCCTCTGGGCTGCCTTTCGTACTACGTGAAATGTATGAAAGGGTGACTGTTGCAGAGTGCCAGCAGGCAGCGTCGGTAGGCACCGTATGTTTATTTATTTTTTGTTTTTCTTGAAATCTACAGGAAAACGTAGCGCAAGTTGAACGCTAAACAAGAAGGAAAACACGTTTCAGCAATGCACGCTTAGAATTTGTAGGAACACAAAGTTTGAAAATGTTTTGCTCTGAATAATTTTTGCATTGTTGTTGTGACTGCTGAACAAACAAATAAAAATAAAAATTGGTTTAATGCGGTCTTACTTGGGACGGTTTGCATGAAGAACTTTTAGAGAGTAACAAGGAAATTTCTGAGAAAGTAAGATAGCTGCCATGTGGGATACAGGCCCTCCGATAAATTTTCTAGGGTGCAGCATTTGTCAGTATTTCTAGCGGAAGGGTAGAAAAACACTGTTCCTCTCCAATTCGTGCTTGTTTTCCTTCCAGACGGAAGAAAGCGAGCATTGAAATCAACAGCTTGAATTTAGAAGTTCGAAGAGACGAACATGTAAAAGATGTTCAATACGCAGCACTAAAAGCCAATGGTGTATTAAATAGTCCAAATGAGTACCAAGAGTAGTAAAACTCAAGTCGAGGGCATAAGACTGAGGTCGCGGAAATATCCTATAAAGATCGCTAGTAAAACGTGCCTATGCGCAACGCAGGAGGAATTCGAGTTTCCGAGGTATTCGCACTCGCGATGCAATAAATTTCAATTCGGAGTAGCAATGCACCTAAGTGTGATTCCCGTCTTGTGTCTCCTCTATATTTAACGTGTGGTCTGCATAGCAAGGTATGCCGCAGCAACTCACCCGGGTCACTGATGGAATTTGTGATTGGAAGAAGCACCTACTTCGTAGTTGATTGAACACTGCTAACGACAATGATGGGGGCGTTTTTTATGTTTTTATTTTGCTGTACGAAACTTTGCAATTTAAGGCTTCACCCAACATCAGAGCTCAAAAACATGCTCTTTCCAAGCCGAATACTCTGTTTCCTTGTTTATTTCGCGAGCAATTTTACTCTGCCCAGCCTTACAATGGTACGTCTCCTCTACTTTCCAACGGATCGCTACGGGCGTATCAAACTTTACGCAGTTATTATCGAGCTATCATGTTTATCCATGCTGGCAACCGTAGTTAAAGCTACATGCCATGTGAAAGTGTTAACATGCAATAGTTTTTTGTACCTTGACTTGGTGTATGAAGTTTGGTTTGGTTTAAGGGGTTTAAAGTCCCAAAACTACCTAGGCTTTATATAACGAGTGTTTCAACGAGCACTCTCAAAATAAAAATTTTCTAAGATAGGCTTTTTGGGGTAAAAATATGTTTTCTACGGCATAGTGTTACCAGTGTTGGCGGACACCAGAAAACCGTGAAGCGTCCTTAGTTAAGCTGGTTAACTAATCGTTAATAATTAAGCTTTTAACTAGTAGGGTTAGGCCCCTAGTTGCAATTAGAAATTTGTTGCCGATCGTCAGTAATAGCCATATCAGTTTTTAGGATTTTGAAAACTCGAATAACCTCGCCGTTGTGGCTCGACAAAATTTGGCGTTTAAGACTAGTTACGTGCACTGCAGGGGTTCCTTTTGCCTGCATGCTTTCGAAAGCGCATGTATTTGCGCACGGTGCAGGCAAATGCAGCTGCACGATGTAGTCCGTCCGTCCACCCGTATGTCTGTCTCTCTCTCTCTCTCGGTCACTCGGCGACTTCCTGTGCTTCCTCATTTGCGAGGGTCCACCCCACGCTTCGCTCCGAACCTACCCTTACTGCCAGCGCTAATGAAATGCGTGCGCCCTGCGCGAAATCGCCGGCTTAGCGGGAACGCCTTGCCACATTACTCGGCCTCAACAATAACAACGCAGACATTCCGCAACCCTTCTACCACACCACCGGACCCGAACACGCAACGCAACAGCGAAAGAAACGAGCATCCCACGTACGCCGAAAACCGCACGCAACTGACGCAACGGCAGTAATGATCCGTAATCCATTTTCGGCGCCTACAAAGTGGGCCTGCCTTCATTCCGTCCCGAATGCAGGGCCAGAGTGATCCCTTCCGCAAGCCCCAATAATGCAGCGCCAGACAGCCTCGTTACGTAATTTATTCATCTCTGTCGAGGGGTACACGCCGCACACGAGCAACAAATGAACACAATACGTAGTGCCCGCGTAGATTGTCGGCTTCTGCTCGGCGCTCGTATGTATATGCAAGCCCAAACGACGCAAGCCGGTCGATGGGAAGAAAGATGAAAAAGCATGTCAGCGGCGCTAACGCCAGCTGGCGGATGGGGCATGCCCAATTTATGGGCAGAGTGTGGTCAACCAGACGGTTTCTCGTACGCTGTTGTTACTCTAGTAAGCTGTACTGTTGTACTGCATCGGCATCCAGGGTTACCGGGAGCAAACCCGAGGATATAAAGGACTCACCGAGACATGATGTTCGTAGAGGCGAAACAAGCTGCGGATCCTTTCAAGGTCGACTGCACTTGATGTGCAACGCTCGAATGAACCCTTCCTTGCTCGATCGCACATTGTACATGAACGCCAAGCAGGCTGTATAGGCACTTGTGATAAAGGCTCGTCTGCGTTCGCAATAGTACCACGCTGACAACACTTTCACGGTGCGGTAACTTTGTCTCTTTGCGCAAGATCGGACCGCTCTGCGAATTGTCCAGAACGTATCAAGGAAGATGTACCATGATACGAGGGGTATTACGACAACCCAGCGTTGCTAAGCATATGGAGTTGTAACGATGCAAACAACGAGAAAAGCAAACACTTGTTTCAGTCCGTCCTTTTCAGATTCACGCAACGGTGATTAATAAAAAGCTTAATCGATCAAGTACTCCTTCTACAGTGAACACAAGAGTAATCAATCGAACTTTGTGGTTTTGAAGTACACCGTACCAAAAACAACAGAAAGATACTATCCCTTCGGCGTAGCATTCACAGAACACTCCGGACAGAGAATATGAAGGTACCGTCAAAGAATATGAAGAATATCGCTTTCAGGTGTGCTCAGAATTCCAGAACTCATTCATTTCAGAATATTGTGGCATCAAATGCAGCTTTTAACCTTGTTCCAGTCTGGTAGTAAATAACAGTGTTCTCCGATTATTTGTCTCAGGCGCTACCAAAAGGTCAGGTTAAGTAAAATAAATTCTTTTACGCACGGCTAGTGCCACCTTTTATTTCAAACTACCGGAATAATTAAAGAAAAGCTCTTCCAGCCAATAAAAGGTGTTTTCAACGGATGATCGCCTTTTTTCGTCGTAGTCATAGTAGAGTGAAAATTTCAATAACCACAGCCGCTGAAAAATTTCAGTTTCATGTCCTGTTTTTTTTTCGCATATCTAAATAAATATCTAAATATATTTCAGTGTCACATATTGTTATCAAAATGATTATGGTATTTAGAAAAACCTTAGAGGCCTCTGCGTACTGATTGCTCGAGTACTGATCCGGAGTTCCCGGGTTCGAACCCGACCGCGGCGGCTGCGTTTTTATGGAGGAAAAACGCTAAGGCGCCCGTGTGCTGTGCGATGTCAGTGCACGTTAAAGATCCCCGGGTGGTCGAAATTATTCCGGAGCCCTCCACTACGGCATCTCTTTTTTCCTTTCCTCTTTCACTCCATCCCTTATCCCTTCCCTTACGGCGCGGTTCAGGTGTCCAACGATATATGAGACAGATACTGCGCCATTTCCTTTCCCCAAAAAACCAACTAAAAAGTTTAAAAAAAAATTAAATTATACGGAATAATGCGTGTAAGATGGCAAAAAGAAGAACAGTTAAAAATGCCAAATGTATTCTTGTAAAATCTGTAACAATCGCCCAATATCACGCATTTCAAGGAGTAAAAAAGTAGAGGTACAGAAACAAACTACAAAATTGTTTATCTTTAGTTGAAAGTGCAAGATTAGCAAGAGTTAGGACTGCTTGTTTGCGTCTATACGAACATCTGACAACTCAAGTTAGTGCACGTGCGTGGTATGATAAAATGGCCAGTTTACTGCGTGATATAAAAAAAAAATTGCAGTCATTACTTCCATGGGTATACATTATTCTTCACACTGGAATGAGTTTTTGGCCTTAAAAACGCAAACTTGGCCTGTACAATGAGATCATTTTTGCCCACGCCTATGCCAATGTTTCGCTTACCAGGTACTGACTGGTAAATCGTGACATTACTGCAAGAGTGACGTCACTTCGATAGACAGAAAGGAATATAAATAGAATATAAATGAATCAGGATGGTCATACTGTTTATTTCGGCTTGATAAGTAGCTGCGATTTGTATCGTAAACGAAATTTGGCGATTTTAACTGACGACTATCAGAATGAAGCCACTAACTCACCCAGCCTTAGTTAACTAAAACCACAAGAAATTTCATTCCGTGCCGTTGGAAACACTCGATGGTCCACACCGCCGATGGAGAGTAATTACTACAAATGCAAACACCCCATCGTAGCCAAGCAAAACAGAAGTTTCCTGATTGCGCGCATCGAATGCGACTGATTGCTGTCACGAGTTTCGCTGGAAGTTCCGAGCCTGAGCAAGCAAATATGGGTTTGGCAAACACGCTATCGGGATCCGGATTGAGGACCCGCCTTTGTTTCTGATCATTCGATTAAGAAACCTGGCAGGAAGAAAACACGACCACGTCATCTCGACGCTGACATGCGGGAAATTAAGGCAGCGCCTGCTCGAGAGGAGGCGGCGTAGTTCATTGTTGCCTGATTAATTTTGCCAAGAATGGAATCGTTTAACTTCTGTCCCGCCTCACTGCCACTTAATTAAACGTGCGCACGCACTACTTCGCAGGCGCCCCACATTCAAACACAAAAATCATAGAAAGCGGGACATAAAATGTGGATATAAGCCTAAGTTCAATAAACTGTCTGCCGTTTCAAGAATGGCGTTTCCGATGTATCCACTTCAGAGGAAAACTTGATTGTACGGTGATATTCGCCTGCTTTTACTGTTTTTCGAGCCCGCTTTGCAAAGTATTTTTGATGCATTTAAAAGCGTTGCTCAGACCTTGCGGTTCCATTTTAGACCTCTCCTTCATCGTACCCTGCTGAGCCTTTGATCACTCTGCATTGCAGCTATGTGTGTTGTTATGATACGGGGCACTAAGAATGATGCCTGACGCGCTTAGTGCCTTAATTCTTGGGCAACCGTTTTAGTTGCAAACAAAACTAACTGAGCCGCGAGATTTTAGAGTAATCCATAAATACTGGCCTCTACGAACATTAGAGCAAGGCCTGCTAGACGCTCCCCTTTGCGCTTCGCCATCATAGGTTGTCTGTGCTCTTCCGTGCCTGAAGTCGAACAAGAGGTCCGAGCGGAAACTATTCGCAACCGCATTACACCCTCAGCTAGGCGCTACGGCTCCTAACGTGTTCGACTGTCTTATTGCGACGGCACTGCTCAGCAATGCAGCTTTTCATAATGCTGATGATAGCGATGAATTGCGGTGGCGCAAGTGCCGCTTTGGCCAAGAAGCTCCATGATACAAGGTATGTCCGCCTACACAAGGTGACGGTCGCAGACCCATATCCGAAGCATTCCGCCTTAAATAGGCCGGAAACCAGGCCAGAAGAAAGCTGATACCGACTGTCTCACCGGAGCGTACCCGGCGGCGTACAAGGCGGATTATCGAACCAGCAGTCCACGGCTGTGGCATGGAGCTTTTATAGTGTCAGGAAACACGCGCTTCTAACGGGTGTCCCTTGCGAAGGTTCGAAATCAGTGTTCGGCAAATGGATCAGAAAACCTGCGGCCTTTCTTTGAAGTAGTCGTACTCATTGTTCACAGCGTCGCAGCGACTACCAGTAATCTAAAGAGTGCACTTTCAAAATTCGGCTTCTGGTAGCTGCCTGAACATAGAACAAAATGCTAACTAAAACCACCGTCCACACAGAGGTGTCATACGGAGGGCAAAGTTAGTCACGCAGGAGTTTGCGTGCAGAAGCTCCGCGGATCATTCATGAAATGCAGCCACTGGGAGTGAGGTGATATATCGAATACTGCAGATACTTTGTCAGACGTTTGCAGGCAGCAGCGCTTCCTGTTGAACAGTGTAATGAAGCTGTTCGAAATCCCGAGTGCCACAAAGGTAGAGAGTATTGAGGCGGACAAATCTTATAAATACCCTGCAGGGATCACAACTCCCACGGTATCACCCTTAAAGGGCGACGCAGCTACAACCGTGATGGCCAAGGAAATGTTGACCAGAACTGTATACTTGGCTTTGAAGCCACGTACAGACGGAAGGCGCCTAGCAGCACCATTCTCATGCTCTCATGACATGTCATGAAAATCATGTCCATGAGTAATCCGCAACGCGCGCGTCCCCATCAGAGAGAATAGTTTCGAACGTCGAGTTTGCGATTCAAGTCACAAGGTGTCGCCACTGCGTTCCACTGCCTCTTTTCGACACGTTTTGCACCAGTAGCTTGCAGTGCCCCTCTGGCTACGTCATTAATGTTTTGTTTGCATAATAGATAATCTATTTGTTGCGTATATTTCTTGATACGTTTGTTGTTCATTTATTTCCGTATTGTAGTTGACCTCAATTTGCAAGGCATACGGAACAAATCGGGCGATGGTAACATTTGTGGTGCGATAAATGATATCAAAGGGACCAAGTGTAGAAATATTTTTCTAGTACTTGGAAAAAGTACAAACAAGGAAACTGAATCTATCTGGACATTAAAATGTCAAAGACACCTACGGGCTCTCTCAGAACCATCAAGGACAAACAGTCCCTAAATAACTGCGGTGAGAAACAGCTAGAAAGAGATGAAATTAAATTCATAGCTAAGAAAAAAAACTCCCGATGAAATTCTAATCACTCTAATGAAAACAACATCAAGAGCATATGAAGTGAAAATTGCAGAACCAGGAACTAATTCTGTACGTAAACGCGAGTGCTAGGATAACCAGAATACCATGACTGCAAACCTTTCCGCGCCACTGCAATCTCCTTCATAAAGGCCTCATGTTTATGGACACACTGATTTATGCATAAAGTACTTCTTTTGTTTCGCCGAGATAAAGTGCTGCTACTGCTGGAATTGCGGTCAACTCTCAAAGTCATAGCTGTCGCATTATCGTTGAGATTTTCATCTGGATACCTGTCTAGATACTCTTGAGTTCACGCCAGCTTCAGTTCGTGGCAGCAATCACGCTTACTAAAAATGTTTATCTGCGGAACGTTGAATGCTGAGAGGACTAGCAGAAATCCGGCAAATAGGAAAGAGCTCTGGCAGACCGAGTTGATATTACGGCTTAAACCCATTTATGCATTATTTTCTCCCAAAATGCAGTGTAGTCATTTGTCTCACAAGACACTAATCTACTATATATATATATATATATATATATATATATATATATATATATATATATATATATATATATATATATATATATATATATATATATATATATAACTTTGTATAGTACGGAGAGCCAGTAAAGAAAAATTAGCCCTCATAAGATGATTCATTAACCTGAAAGATTAACCAACAGTCAAACGGCGAGTACTGACGTCGATAAGGAGTAAAGATTGAAACGAGGCTAAATTTTTCTACCGTACAAACTTTTGCAACCCTTCGGACGTCCGATAGGGCAATAGTATTAAAATCCTCTCAAAATAATTCAAAAGCACAATTTAAGAAGCGCCGAATGCACTCTCTTGGATTGAGTGTCGTCGAGGATGGATATGGCGATAGCGGCAACGGTGCTTTCAGTCTCTGCCTGTTCGTAGAATAAGGATTCTGTTGCTGGCTGCTTTTATAAGACACTGCACATCCTGCTAGAAATGAGTGGTTGGAAGGACCTGAATTGGAACAAGGACGTGCAAGATGCTGCTCTTTTAAAGTTGTATTATAATGAAACGTTTGCTGTAAAGTACGTTGCGAAAGCATTTATGGTGATTTGAAAGGCCTTGCAAGGTACGGGTATTTTCATTCTTGGAGTACCTGGAATGGAAACAGGAGATAAATGATAATGAGGGGGCTGTGGGATATTGAGTCTATTCTTGTCAGACGATGCGGACTTCATGACGGATATTCCAGACAGAACAACCTTATTCTAGCTTTTCATGCTACTTTATTGAAGAAAAGTTACATTCCATTTGGGCAACAGGAAAAGGCAGACAAGTAAAGCATAAATGTGAAGAACACAAGTTGTCAAGTGTTCTTTTCAGCCAAGGTCCTGCTCAACGCAAACCGCTCGATCAGAACCCTGTGTGATTATTTCTTGTGGGTGCTACTTGAGGGAACAGCTATAGATACGAGTCTTTTTCTTCTCCCAAAGGTTCAGTGACATCGCGTAGCGTGCCCCGCAAATCCAATTACACTCCGACGTCTCCAGGGCGGAACTGGGGTGGGTCGAACCTAGTTGCGCACTTGGAACGCGGACATTTTGCTGGCTTCATTGGCTGGCTCCAGTGGGCATGAGCGAATATCAATTTCTGCTGGGTGTTGTATTCTTGCTGCTATTCTAGATTAGGTCGACTTCATTAAAAAGACTGCGTTGTCAGCGCGTTTTTTTTCTGAGACTCCGAGGCAAACGGGAAGCTTATTTTGGGGATGTGGTGTGGTTAGTTTCACCGGAGTGTGGTAAAGTTTGCCGAGAACTAATAATAATATTATTAATAATAATTGGCTTTTTGGGGAAGGAAATGGCGCAGTATCTGTCTCATATATCGTTGGACACCTGAACCGCGCCGTAAGGGAAGGGATAAAGGAGCGAGTGAAGGAAGAAAGGAAGAGAGAGGCGCCGTTGTGGAGAGCTCCGGAATAATTTTGACCACCTGGGCATCTTTAACCTGCACTGACATCGCACCGCACACGGGCGCCTTAGCGTTTTGCCTCCATAAAAACGCAGCCGCCGCGGTCGGGTTCGAACCCGGGAACTCCGGATCAGTAGCCGAGCACCTAACCACTGAGCCACCGCGGCCGGTTTGCCGAGTAAGTATTTATTTTTGTCGTACTTCTTACCTTATACGCCTGATATGCATGTAATTTGTTTCGTTGTTTCATAAGAGAAACGAGCTTCATACCGTTCAGGCAACCGCATATTTTACTGAGCATTGCTTAAAGACAGCGGATCAATCATTTCCGAGCGGACTGGCAAGTAATTAAGCTTACAGGTCATTCTTTTTCCTAATCTTAGTTGAGTTAACGTGGGGAACATAGGAAGCGACAAATTCGTTAGTCGCTGAAGAAAGAGAATGTCAGGTGTCTTTTTGGGCTGTGCAGACTGAGGGAAAAACATCGGCTCCGTCACTTCACAACAGTCTTAAAACAAATAATAAACATCATAGCGCAAAAAAGTAGCCATGGGTGCTGTGCACCTTGGCGAAAGTCTCCCACAATTCCTTTCATGGCGAGGGCATTTCACGGAGGAAGGGGGGGGGGGGGGAGGAGATTTTTAGCTGGTGCTTTATATAATGTTCACATTTTCAAGCACGAAACCCTGTCCTTGAGTATTATATGTAGAAAATGTCTCGCAATGCTGCCTTGCGTTAAACCCCCCAGAAAACGAACATATCAGGCTTTTTCAGACACCTCCATTACTCAAGAAGAATATGGTGGGAAAAACTAATGAATGAATGAATTTTGAAAAGTCCTGCAATGAGGAAGTTTTTTGTCTAATGTCCTTATCTGTACACCATCTAAATCACTTAGAGAAACGCGTGAAATAAAAAAATAAATGCCGCACTATCTTCACAGCTTACATCTCAAAGAATAGCGATATCGCCCATGAAACTCGTGCGAGATAGGAGGAAACACTTCGTAAAAGGGAAAAGAATCAAGAAGGAACAAATTTCCGCCCTCGCACCTTTGTTGGCTGCCTCAGTGTCTAAAACTTTGCCGCACGCCTCGTGTTCTGAGCAGTAATACGTTCCCGATGAAGATACGAAGATGAAAAAGCATCAGCAAATAAACGCTCTTCCCAGCCGGCAGTCAGTGCAAGGGCACGTGACTCGAGTCGCGTTACGTGGCATTAGACACGTCTCAGAGCAACAAAATTGTCCATGCTCTGACGCGGCGCTCTTATTGCCCGCTATAAAAGAACTGTATACGCCGCATGTTGGGCACGGAACTAAAGCGACGGTTGCGCTAGCGAAAGCGGCAGTAAAAGCCTCGCATCCTGCCACACCTCCTTCGTTCTTTGGAAGGGGGATGTGGGGAAGGGGCGGGGGGGGGGGGGGAAGGGGATTTCGGAGATTCGAGTCTCTGTGACGCGAATTAAACGTCACCCAGACACGTTGCCATTCGTGGCAACTAAGCGTTGAAGAGGGCGAGAACCGTCAGAGAGACACGTCCCGCGGGTACCGCCCCGTCCTAGTTAGAGATTGCGAGTTGGCATTTCGCTCGGCCGCAATGGTTGTCGCGAGGCGGGTGCGGTCGTTGCTGGTGACGTATGCGTCCGTTGCGAAATTCTAGCCCGGCTGCCGTTGGCGCGGCGTAATAAGTGTCTGTAGCAGTCTGTGCGACTGTCGGCGGCCTTACAAGTTAAGCGTGTATTGTCGTCACATTGCTGATTATAGCAAAGAATAGTAACGGGGCGGAAGTGAAGCAGGAACGTTGAAGGGAAGAAAGCAGTAGTAATAGGAATAGGAAGAACCGAACCTAACTCTAGCTGTGACACGCAAGTGGCCGCATTTCAAAGATTTATATCCCCGCCCCGGGTGTCCAGTCTGCAAGAACAGAGACTGTAAGGCGGATATCCACCACCTGTTGTGGGACTGCCCGGCGCTGAAGCCGACGAGAATTCGGCACATGGCGGCGGTGGGTCTCTCGCCGGACAATCCGGAGTCCTATATTGCCTGGACACAGGGTCCATATCATCTTTCACTTCTTGATTTCATCAGATCAGCCTTCCTTTTTTTCATTTATTTAAGCATCTTACTCATCTCTCATTTCATAGTTTTTATGCCCTAAGGCAATAAACGTCGCTTAAAAAAAAGAACCGAACCTGAAAACGGGTGAAGAGAAGAGATAAGAAGGAAGGAAAGAGCGCAATAATGGAAAGAAGGAAGGAGCGAAGTAAACAAGCAATGTCAGTGCGTCAAAAAAAGTGAAAGAGAAAAAAATAGTGAACGATAGGGAGCGAGGTATGAAGGAAATGAAAAAAGTAAATGGGAAAAATGTCGGAGAAGGCGTAAAGCAAACAATGAAAACAAGATGAGAATCAAAGAACAAAACGAACAGTAAAAATCTAGAAACAATCCAATCAGCACTATGTGAAACACAGATGGAAAAAAAATAAAACGTGTAGAAACAACAAGAAATAAATTACTGCTTTAAGAAACAGTGTTCCCAAGCGTTTGCTTGCTCATAAGTTATCAACTATGGATTATTTAAGAAAGCCAGTGCTCTAGGTAGCCAATGTTCAGCAACCACACAAAGGTTAGCATTATTTCCTTAAGGGTGGCCTCGACAGAAGTAATAAATAATATGTGGCTACAATATATGCTAGACCCTAATGAGGGCCTATTAAATTACAAATTCCAGCAGGACGGAATGATTTGATGCCATAACCTGAGACACTGAGGTGCCTCTAGCGGTCGAACGTTTACGGGAAGTGCGTTCTAGGAAAGAAGTTTCTTGTAGCTATCTCTCGCTAGCAAGCCACGTCGTATTGTGATCAGTGGGTGGAGCACGCACTCATCGTCAAGCCTTGGCCGATATCAGGGTACTGGATTCCATGACTCCACTGTAATTCAGCATTTTTCCGCACACGCACGTTCTTTAAATTTATATCGCGGTAGAATATCCTCAGCCCCTAATTTTTTGTTCCCGTCTGTATATTGACTTGCGTACGACTATGCATGTATGGAAAATCAAGCGTGATGAAAAACTCAAATTTTTTTTAGGTTAATGTATTGTGCCTCTGCTGTTTCTGTTTTGCTAATTTAAATGCTGTAAACACTCGCATACATCGTTCGTTATTGTGTTTTTAAAAACATTTATACCACTTATATGTATATGCATTTGCATATACACTGTGCCGGTTTCTGTCACAAGTGAATGAATGAATGGATGAATGAATGAATAGCTTGTCCAGGCTTAAAGAAAGCGAATTTTTTCGTTCTACAACCCAAAAAACGAACGTTAAATTGTTTTCAGGCAAGCACAAAATTTCGTACAAAATGTAACAACGGTTAGAAAATGTACCATTGAAATGTCAGGACTTGTGAAATGGGTACCCGAGAGATTGTGGAATCCCTGATTATTAAAAGAAGGTATTCTCACTGGCGGTACAATCTGTCTAGATGAAAATGACGGAGTGTTTACAACTCAGCTCGCTATTTTCTGGAGTGTTATTTACAGCCTTCGAAAGATGCCACCGAGCACTTTTTTTGCGATGTGAAGAATGTTGAATTCACCTGAAACAAAGAAATCACTGATAGAACTTGCACACGCCAAGAAAACGCTGCGAGTCCCTATCCCACGCATTGTTAACTTTTCCTTTATTCAAAGTCCCCACGGTTACTGCATTGAGTTATGGGGAAACACCTTTACTACATACCTGGAACCTGTATTCCGTCTACAAAAACGCGCATTAAGAATTATCTCTGTTTAAAGAGCTCTCAATGTAGCATGTATACTTGTACAATTCCCTTCATGTCCTACCACTAAATGCACTGTACGAATTCAAAATTGCTCAGGTCACCCGTAAGCACGTAACCCTGAAGAGAGCAAGTTAGGCTTCGACGTTGAAGGTAAGAGAATAAAACCCTAAAAGAAGGTTTTTGCCTAGGAATAGCAACAACAAAAAAAAGCTAACAGTATATAGTGTGAATAAGCAGTAACTGGCTGTAAAGACCATTATTCCGGATTCAGCATTTAGGTCCGTAGTTCTTGCACGGCTAGTGGGTGCAAGTTACTTCGAGCGTAGCAAGCGCAACAAAACAAAGAGGCGACAAACATTTGCATGCACACCTCCTTGTGGATGCCTGTTTTACCTATGTTTAGTCATGTTTTGAAATGAATTATTCTAATCCGGACACATTTCTTCAACTACTTTCGTGTGATTGAACTCTCGTCATGCTGTACGAGCTAGAGGCTATAAGAGGTAAGGCTAACGTCCTTCTTTCACAAAACCTCCTGCTGCGTGTAAGCACTGATAAGCCGCGTTTACAGGACCGCGACAGAAGTCAACTCCAGTCCCCTTTTTGAGAGAAAGAGCAGATTTTGAGAAGGAAAGTTGTTTACTCGTCCTCTACTCTCTTCCTTGACGTTTTTACGCTTTCCCTCAAAAAGGGGACTATAATTGACATCTGTCGCATTCATGTAAACGCGGATGTAGAAGAACCTCTGCATATTGCTTGAAGACTGTTGCGGTCTCACAAAAATAAGTTCTGGAGCTTCTAAAAAATAATTATTAACGACATGGAGTTGCGCGTACTCGTAATGTTTAGCGAGTCATTCTAAAGTAGTTATATGCATGGCAGCGTAATCTTTTACCAGGCGTGATTATGTAAGAATAAATACCCCACGGCTGTCCCGTTTTACGCGCGCCGAACTTAGTGACCCGGAGGGACACGAACCGAGGCTGGGGCTTGTTTGCTTCCTAGGCGGCCCAGAAGAGTCGGGCGCGACCCGGGTCGCAGCCTCACTCGGAAATCAAACCAGAGCAGCGGTGACGTCATTGTCTGAGAGCGCAGCCGTAACCGCGCCGTCTCTTGCCCTTTCGTCTACCTCTCCCTTCCCCTTTACAAGCACGGCACGGCCTTTGTCTCAAAATAAGAACTGGCGGGGTGTTGTCAAAAGCGAAAATGGCCGGGCAGCCACTTACACAAAGCGGCGGAGAACAGTCGACGAGGTCTTCGCGGGAAGCCTTAGAGCGTGACACCGTCTTCCGGGATGGCACATTTAGCAAGCAGCTTCTCCTCGCTGGACCCTGAATCTTGGTGGCATTTGTGCCTGGGTTCTTTTTTCTATTTCGTTTTTTCTCGTGTTCTCCCGAGAAGCTCCCCTGCGAAGTTTTTTGAGTTGACACAGAGCGGGCTTCAGACGATGAGGCCGCTTTCTTGATTGCTCTCGGCGTGTCATAACAAAAACAGGAACTTCTCCCTTCGCGAGCGCTTGAATTCAGAAAGCTACAAGCAAAAGGTACTGAGGGTACTAAGAGTATGAAGGAAGCGTTTGCGCGGGTTTTAGCTTCAAGCAGCCCAAGGCAATATAAGTTAAAACAAAACCTGCGTGCTTTCTCCGTGCCAAGCATTTACTCAAAAGCCTTTACTGTTTTCACAATGTGGAACCTCTATATGCTGTGGAAGCCGTGGCGCTCAGCACATCGCCACGGCTCCTGTCTCCGCCGCGCCACTAGCAATAGAAACTCACTTTGCAACGCCTGCATTGTGGCTGCGACCGCCAGATGCAATGCGAACTGAAGCAACGCAACTTTCAACATGTACACATTTCGCTCATTTTATTATTAATTTCAAAGTTTGTGAATTAGGAGGTCTTGTTGCTTTCTGAAAGAGTAATTTTTGGGTGCATGCTACACTGTGATGTGCCACAAGTCTTAGCTTCAGCGTCTTCTTTACCGAAAACCCTTCTTATACCACTTCTTGGCCTTCTTCTTTGCGGGTTAGAGATCATCTGCGTCATCGACATCTAAGCTGCGTATTCTGCAGAAGAGCTCAGGTTCGTCAGGTTTGACATGGCACCCAACTGTTTCCCCGAGTTATTTTCCTTTTTCTCTGATCGAAGTCTCATTCCGTGCTAAAATCAAAATAACAACAAAAATAAAGGGAAATAAAAATTGCCTGCACCTGCAGAGCAGTAACAGGCTTAAAGTAATCAAGAAACAAAATAATTGGGCCAAATAGGCCAAAAGTTCAAATTCAGAGAAAAAGCCAATTGCAAAAATAAACATGGGCACGGTAACATTAGTGGCTTAAGAGCTCAGCGAGCACAGATGTTGACAATGCCTCGGAAATTTTAGATTCCTCAGGATATTTATCCAGCTTGCAAGCTTTCAAAAGGACACAGTTTTGGAGAAAAAAATAAATTCAAGTTCACCACCACACTTGGCACAAGAAAGTCACAGTAGCCGATGTGGCATAAAACATCAAACGTCTCTTTTATATATTGTGCTCCATGTCCTCATTTACCGCTACTCCGATTTTCTTTTTAACTTCTCGCTCTTCAGGCCCTCACCTGTCCAAAAGCAGAGCAGGGCGAAGAGGTCCTCTTCGTCATACGCACTCAAATCCAGGGACAGGTGAGGCCACACCTGCGGTCGGTCGGCTCCAGAAAGGGATCCGCAAACACTTCCCTCTCAACAAGCATCCCCCTCCTCTCCAAACTCTTCCTCCTCTCTTCAAAGAGGTCCACCTATGTCCCCACTTTTCCTCCGGGTCTTCATTTCCTGCCCTGGATTGGAGGGAAGCCGCCGCCTTCTTCCGCGGACGGCTTAGGATTCTCGGCTGGACCTCTCCGGGAGCCACCCTCTTCACGCGGTCTGTTTTAACGAGTCGGTGTTTTTCCTTTTCTTCCCTTTTCCCCTTTTTGTCCTTATTTCTCCTCTCTCCTTGCATCACTCTTGCGAGCTGACAGCTCCTCTAGCTATCCCGAGTACATTCCTTTCCACGCAGCTTTTCTTGAGCACCCTTTGATCTCCCTGTTTGGCGATGCCGTCCCACGTCCCGACGTCATCTCTCCTTTTTCTCTGCCTCCTTGTCCTCCATTCGGGAAAGCGAAGGATCCCTTTGTTTTTCTTTGTGTAAGCTCTGCTTTTTTACCACCTATCGGCCGCCCAATTTTCCCCATTTTCCCGCTGTTCTTTCTCTATCATTCTTCCTGTCCACTCCCTGAGCTTCAAATGGGTTGACGTCACCCTGCCCCCCCCCCCCCCCGCTTTTGTCTCCCTCTTGCACTTGAGTATCCAAAGACTAGTATTTCCCTCTCCACTACTTGTTGTTGTTTTCTGATGTGCGTTTCTTTCGTCCCCGCTTCAACTTTAGCGCATGTGTCTCGACTCTTCCATTTCGTGTTCTATAGTCTCTCTCTTGCCTCCAGTCAGGCATTTGCTTTCGCCCGTTGTTTCTTCGCGACCACTTGTCTGGTCATTCATTTTTTCTCTTTAGTCGCTTTTGCAGTTTTATTTCCGCCGTTTCGTTTGCAGCTCCCCAGTCTCAGCTTCATTTTAGGTTTCTTCTGTGGTCTTTCTTTTCACAGTTGTTCGTATACGGTCCGATTAGCCCTTCGTTTCCTACTTGGCGTTCTTGCCCTTCCTCTCTCCACTTGTGCCCTAATCCCGCAATCTTTACTCACTCCGCTCTTGCCTCCCGCCATGGTGTCCCGTAACGCTCGCGCCCTGCGGGCCCCCAGGAACCCGAGAGGCCCGCAGTCAAAGGTCGCGCCACTCCACTTTGCTTGTGAGCTTTTGAAAGATCCAGTGACGAGGCGTACTGTGGAGGACTGCGGTGAACGGAATGAAATGTGAGAGTTACTGTCAGCGAGGTCAACGCGGTAGTGGTGGAACTGCTGCTCAGCCAGCGAAGAACGGCAAGAACTGGAAAACAGAGAACAAAAGTGCAAGAGAAATCGATGTTCCTTAATTTTCTCGAAACGGGTTCGTTCGGCTAGAGCAACATAATAACACGACATTCCTGGTCTATTTGCCACTGTGGAGGGTTTGTCTTTAATGCTGCCGTTTTCTTATTCCTATTTATTTTCGATGGCACCCACGGCTGGATTACATGAAAAAGAAAGTATAGCCATATTTCCAAGCCTCGCTTTTCTGTACCTGCAAAAATCTTGCTTGTGACAACCACCAGAGAAAGATTTAACAAAAATAAGTCTTTTTTATTAGTTGCAGTCACTAGAAACTGCCTTCCTTTTCCAGCTAGAGCAATAATTTCAAGTTCACTTTAGGTATTAACGTGAAGTTGTCCGCAGCAAGACAAGTTCATTGTCCAGTCTTTTTTTTAATTCAGGCTCCACGGAAAAAGCGGAAAAACAGAAAACGGAAACGGAAAAAATGATTGTTGATTGAGTATTTATTTAGTGTCTAATTATTAAATATTTTCCTCCTTCTGTATTGTACTCTCACATTTCATGAATGTGAATAAAACCAGTTTGCCAGCCATAAAAATAAATTCAGGAAGGTGGAAACGAAACCAGAGTTCTTGGAACGGAGAACAGAAAATGAGCTTCGCCGAAATGAGTTCGAAAGTATTAAAACTCTACAGGCGCATTTGAAAAATTGTGTTCACTTCCGCGAGGCAAAAAACACAGAAAGAAAGAATCGGTTTCCATTTTCTCCCGTTTATAATTGCTCGGTATGTAGAAATAGCCGCGCAGGAATTCAGTTTTCTTTTATATTTTTACGTTTTTCAGTAGCATTTGTGTTCTTATAGCGGGTATGCGAAGGGAATAAATGGACAAGTAATATCAAGATCTTGTGTTTAGATTATTAGCTTTCCTGACACAACTTTTTTTTTTGCGCAACAAGGTCCTAACAGTATCTATCCATCAGGTTGGTACTTCTTTATATTATTTCTAGCAATTTCTATATTTCCAAGTATCTATGAAATTTGTTTTTTTTTTATGTTCTGTTTACGCATACTTAAGCCCGGCATGAAGCTATGGCAAAAGGAAATGAAAGTGTACAAACAAAACATGACCTAAGGAAAATGTAAATGCCTTTCTCAGTGTTTTTGAGAGTGAAAACAAGTAAATAAAAAATAGCAAGATCTAAAGATCCTTTCAAAGGCCGAGTACGAGTATGACAAGGAAGGAAGTTGCAAATTTAGATCACACACTGCAAAAAGTGTATTTGAACAGGTTACTACAAGGACTGAGAGATGAAATCTTTAGTTCATAATACTTGTTAATTATGAAGGCTTAGAAATGTTGAAATAGGTGCCAAGTGACCGAAATCGTGAAAAGTAATGTACTTAGGGCAGACCGCGAGAAATCTCAGGCATATCAAAAAACTATCAAACGGGCAATATTTTTTGAACGATCCTAATTCGTTTACACCCATCAGCATATGACGATTTTAAACACCGCAGCCATATTTTAGAATTCCATGGATCAGGGCTTTGTATGTTACTCGTTGTCTATCAGAGCAACATGCAAAGTGCAGGCGCAGGCCTCCAAGCCTTTGCAGGGCTTCGTTAGAAGTATACGATAGATGTCATGAGACAATGCACAGCCTCTACGAATCTAAGTCCAAAGCATCTGCATTCTAGAGCTATCTTTAGATTATTGTTTTGGAACACATATATGAAAAAAGAATTACATTTGCTCCTTTAGAATGACATGATAGCAGTTTCGGATAAATTTTTGCCATTTGTCATGCACCGCATATAAGCCTATAAACATGCAGTCAGCCTCTCCTGTCAACGGGAGAAGTGTCATGATAGAGTTCGGCGGTGTGATGAGGTTGAATCAATGAAGAAATCTATGCTCAATGTTGCCCTGAACATTGCTAGACTGGATAAAAACAGTGATATGCTCTAAAAGCCATTTTTCTAGACATTTCCATTAATGGAAGAGAAAACACTGTGCGGTTGGAACATACCTGTATGGTACAGAATTCGCATGTTACCGGTTTCTGAAACTTCTCTACCTTTTTGCTCTCTAAATCGGCAGTCTTTCGAACATGGCAGCAATTTACGCGTGCCAACTGATCACCATCTCCTAGATATTCGCGATGCTAACGCTTCATCAACACATATGAATCGCTTTTTAAGTCGCATCTTAAATACACAACGTATCTTTAAACGTTCTGCAAACAAAAAAAAAAAAAACAGGAATCCAAAAAGGTTTTTTATGAAACTTTTTTGTCTGAAATCTAAGGGGTCCTATATGTTTACAGGAAACCCGTAAGTTGATTAGCTCTTGTTTACCATCCTTCCCAACCATACGAACGCTAATTAGTAATTACTGAGTTATTTAACGATGACTAAGGGCACCCTCTTTCTTTACGCTCTACTAAGACTTTAGAAGATTAAACTTCCAAGTTTGGTCTGATTAGTAAGAAGTGAACATAGTTATGATACGAGCGCACATGAAGTAGCTTAATTAAATGGATATAGAGGAGAAACTTGTATCGTTAGATTGGTGATTGCTAACTCAAAAGTCGATGTTTTTGCAGAAACGAGATGTTTCAAAAGTAATAAAGGGTCTAAAATTAATGTGCAGTTGTCCTTACCACCGGTGGTTTAAGTAAGTGCACTTCGGATGTCGGCACAACTTTTTTGCGCTTGTTCAGGAGGCTAGGCTATACAGTTAAAATAGTCAACACAGAGTTTTTTTTTTTTTGTAGACGTCATATATTTGAATCAGGTGATAAGAAATCTTTCAAATGCAAGAGGCTAGGCTATACAGTTAAAATAGTCAACACGGAGTTTTTTTCTTTGTAGACGTCATATATTTGAATCAGGTGATAAGAAATTTTTCAAATGCAAGAGGCTAGGCTATACAGTTATAATAGTCAACACAGAGTTTTTTTTCTGTGTAGACGTCATATATTTGAATCAGGTGATAAGAAATTTTTCAAATGCAAGAGGCTAGGCTATACAGTTAAAATAGTCAACACAGAGTTTTTTTTCTTTGTAGACGTCATATATTTGAATCAGGTGATAAGAAATTTTTCAAATGCAAGAGGCTAGGCTATACAGTTAAAATAGTCAACACAGAGTTTTTTTTCTTTGTAGACGTCATATATTTGAATCAGGTGATAAGAAATTTTTCAAATGCAAGAGGCTAGGCTATACAGTTAAAATAGTCAACACGGAGTTTTTTTTCTTTGTAGACGTCATATATTTGAATCAGGTGATAAGAAATTTTTCAAATGCAAGAGGCTAGGCTATACAGTTAAAATAGTCAACACAGAGTTTTTTTTTTCTTTGTAGACGTCATATATTTGAATCAGGTGATAAGAAATTTTTCAAATGCAAGAGGCTAGGCTATACAGTTAAAATAGTCAACACAGAGTTTTTTTTCTTTGTAGACGTCATATATTTGAATCAGGTGATAAGAAACTTTTCAAATGCAAGAGGCTAGGCTATACAGTTAAAATAGTCAACACAGAGTTTTTTTTCTTTGTAGACGTCATATATTTGAATCAGGTGATAAGAAATTTTTCAAATGCAAGAGGCTAGGCTATACAGTTAAAATAGTCAACACAGAGTTTTTTTCTTTGTAGACGTCATATATTTGAATCAGGTGATAAGAAATTTTTCAAATCCAAGAGGCTAGGCTATACAGTTAAAATAGTCAACACAGAGTTTTTTTTCTTTGTAGACGTCATATATTTGAATCAGGTGATAGGAAATTTTTCAAATGCAAGAGGCTAGGCTATACAGTTAAAATAGTCGACACAGAGTTTTTTTTCTTTGTAGACGTCATATATTTGAATCAGCTGATAAGAAATTTTTCAAATGCAACTGAATCTTTTCGCCGCAACTTCAACTTGCACCGCCGATGTTCTCTACGAAAATCCAATGGCCTTCCTGTAATATATAGAGCGCCATTTGTCAAGTTTGTCTTATTTATTTTTCTGGCAGCTGGTTTTTCACCAAATCAAAATACACACAGAGCTCGACTGCTTCCAGCAGATAAGCTTTGCAGTTTGGGTAAAACATGCAGCGTTACCTGCTAGTGAAGTGAGAAACGTCCAGAATTGCCTTGATATCAAAAAATTCTGTCCAGAACTTTTCTTTCTTGTTCCCTTTCTGCATTCGTAATACATTTCTCCTTTGAGAAAGCGCCCGAATCATCCTATCTGCATTTAGAGAGGGGGATATTTCTTCCATATATACGTCGGCCATACGAAATCTTACTTCCGTGAAAAAGAGGAACGCATTTCTGCCGGAAATTCTCGAGCAACCGACCAGCTTTGCGAGCCAGAGCCACTTCCAGCCACATAGGGCGCGCTGAGGCGTCTACTCTCCTGAAAAGTTCGATGCTCTAAGCGTCGAAATCGCAAGATTGAAATCGTGCTCCACGGAAGCGTAATCTAGGCCTCTGCGCAACTGCTCCACGCTTTTGGCACTATATTCATCGTAGAACTCGAGAAGTCTATACTTCGAATGAATGGGCCAAAGAATTCGAGGGACGATATCGACGCTCTAAGAGTTAAACTTGAGAGGTGCACAAGGTTCAGTAGATTTTATAGAAATCGAAGTGTGTTACTTCTAGAAAGTTTTTTTTATGGTTACTGCAGACAATTCATGGCTGCGTAACTCGAATTTTCTTCGCATAATAGAGGGCTGGACTCAAGCAGCGTGAAAAAAAATTGGCGGCGCACCTAATTATATTATGCGGGGTCATTGCGAGAGCATTTGATGCTGTTGATGCCTTTATGTCGAGTTTGTGCGTCATTGTTTTATAGTTGTATTAACGGACCTCTACATGTCTTTCTGTACACAACCAGATGTTTACCCCAAAAATGTCAAGAGGTGGCGACATGGACTCTACGAAAATACATCAAAACACATAGTTGTCCCTTCCACTCTGGTGATCGAACTTTCAGTTCTGCAAATTATGCGATCGGCAACGCATTTTTTCTCTCCCGATGGGGCCTATACTGCGATTGTGTTAAAAAGAACCTTATGTGAGGATCTTTCAGAGGCCTTATCACTGAGATGCAGTTAAGGCGAACACCGCCAGTGAAATTGTTAGCTAGTTAATTATGTATTCTATTATTAACATTTGATTGAGTGATTATTTGGTCGATTGGTTGATTGAGTGATTATTTGATAGATCAATCAAACGAGCAAATATACACTCAGGTGAGCGATCTATCAAACAATCCATCAATCAATCGATCAAGTAATCACTCGATATAATGTTAATACTAGAGTAATTAATTAACTGCCTAACATTTGCGGTGTTCGCCTCAACTGCATCTTAGCATAAGGGCTCTTCATGCGTCGATCGATCGATCGATCGATCGATCGATTGATTGATTGATTGATTGATTGATTGATTGGTGGGTGATTGATTGATTGATTGATTGATTGATTGATTGATTGATTGATTGATTGATTGAACAGAAATTCTAGTATTAAAAGACTGTTTCATCCTGATAAATACAGGATGAGCACTCTGTTGCCCCAAAAGTGCCCTACTTGGAAACAAAATACAGAGCAGCTTCGGTAGGCCATCAGTCTACAAAGAACGCGTAATACTATAGCGCTGACTATATTTAGAGGAATTCGCGGAGTTTCCAAGCTGCAATGAAAGGTTTAAGGGCAAGCGAAGCATTGTTATATTCGGGTGAAGCACCGTATCCATCCAGCAGTTCGCGAAAAGCAGCGCTGTCCGATAGCTCCCGCAAAGCGACTTTTTCGCATCCACGTCAACAGCGGAGCCAGCCGAGAAGAAAGGAAGACTGCTAAAAAAATAACAACATGGATCCCGCTCTTTCGCCTGGATAAAAACACTAGTCGACATTAGTTTAGAGCATTTTTTACTTTCATTCCTGCTATCAGATACTGTAGCAGCGAGGGCAGCTGTGCACGTCCAGCAATTGTGGAATTTTGCAGAAAAAGAGCAGCAAACCACTCAGGCTAATGAAAGCTTTTAGAGAGTGGAAAACACGTATCATTATTTCTTTTTTTATTTATTTATAGATAATGCTACTTCCATCAAGGATTGTTGCAAGAGGGCCTTAAAGGGTCAACACGAACGTCTGAAAGAGTACATAAGCTGGGAGCATTTTAAATGTAAAACAACAAATGGCAAAGGTAAAGCCGAAACAAGAAATAAAAAATCTAGTACACCAAACCAGAACTAACAAAAAGGCATAAATTAACACAACCATGGTTTACATATTGTAAAGAAAAGTAACAGAAGAGAAATGAAGTATCTTAAAACACTATAAAAAACCCCGAATACAATAAGACGAACCACAATACGTAAAAAGTAATACTGTTAGATGGTGTATAGCCGCACAGTTGAAATCCAAATTTAAACATGAATAACCGCACACCAAAAAAAAGGGCAAAGTTGGCAATCAATAAAGATAAGGCGAATCATGTCGTAATTATGTATTATGCTCTCCACTGCCGCGGTTAACATTTTCAATGAAAAACTGTTATTAATTGAAAGACGTAAACAGTTTTATTCTGTAGTTGCTGATGGGAAAAATTAGTGTTTAGAGCTGTCACTATGGCAATCTTATTGCATTGTCGTCTAGATAAGGCCCTGTATTTATTCATCACAAACTTCCATTACATTATATTGCCATTATAAATTACAAATACAAAGTAAGTGTTCTAGCTACGTTATCATTTTTGGTCAAGGTGGTTAAATTACGCTTATTTTAAGAGTAGTAT
The DNA here is from genome assembly GCA_030143305.2 of Amblyomma americanum. Taxonomy (NCBI): domain Eukaryota; kingdom Metazoa; phylum Arthropoda; class Arachnida; order Ixodida; family Ixodidae; genus Amblyomma; species Amblyomma americanum. The sequence goes on along the minus strand of JARKHS020034376.1, from coordinate 265,653 downwards.
CTTGTGGAAAACTTTTTCTAATGCATTGCCAAAATCTAAGAAAATATAATCCGCGAGGAAGCGGCGGTCAAGGTTTAGATGGAGCTTATACGTAAAGGTAAATAGTTGTGTTTCGCATGAGAGTGTTTTTCAGAAGCCGCGTTAACAAGCGAATGAAAAATGAATTGTAATGAAGGAAGTGGCAAATTTCGGAGTAAAGAATGTTCTCTAAGATTTTGCATGAAACACGTTAATGATACTGAGCGGTAGTTACATCGGGACGTGGTGCTACCAAAATTATGGAGCAAAGCCACCTTCACGACTAGACAGCCGTCAGAACATTCACCTGTATCAATGAAGTGTTGAAAAATTTATTACAAAAAGTGCGACTAGGACTATTATAAACACCCTTCAGAAACCTGGCATTAATAAGGCTAGTGCCGAACTTGCAGACACCTTCAAAAAGTCAATTATTTTCTCAATGCCACAAGTATCGATAACAATAACTATCAGTAATAATGTGTGGTTTTTTGTGTTTTGAATTTGAGGAGCTTGAATTTTCACGATTTCTTCCAACTGTGTGCTACATTGGTTTTGTCCGAACGTTGACCTTACTTCAGATATTGGCGTTTGGGTATTTTGTCGTGGATTTTTTTGTATTCTTATTTGCATATCACAAGCTGTTATTACATTGTGTTTCCCGTGCCACACCCCTATGTAATATTCTCTTCCGGAAGGCCTTTAGGGGTGTATGTATAATTAAGTAAATAAATAACTGCTTCTATAGGCAAATATGGTTGTAAGGCGGAATACGTAATTTTCACCCGTTCTAAAGACAAAATTGTTGCAAAATACGCTATTAAATGTGCTTGGACATTCAGAGCCAGCTATAGAAACTAATTTTTATGTTGTCGCAGCAATAATGATAGCAAATTAGATGTTATTAAATACATACAAACACAAACGAAAATTCTGCGAAGTTACTGATATCTTGATCAAAATTCTTGTTCGTGTATTTTGTTTATGTTGTTCAAGCATTTAGACATGGGAACATGTCATTTGCAAAGCGAAGCTCAAGTACGAAGACATGCATTTTGTATTTTCATCCAGACGCCAGCATCTATTGATCTACACAATTTCTAGGTCCTACACAGGAAATCGAAGACTTATGTGAAGAATTGATAAATGTAATATTTTTCAGGTACGCATTTGCTAACAAGTTACACAAAGACGAACAAAAGGGTGAAAGTCGGCATACATTTTACAGGAAAAAGTCAAAAAACAATATTTCTCAATAGTATTTGCTTGTCTTAGTGCTAAATTATGTAGTCTTGAAAACATAGTGAAAAAAGTTAAAAAGCGGTGCTTACCAACAATGAATGAACTAACCCAGGAATTTTCTGTCTCTACCGTTTCTTGCAGTTTAATTTTATACGTTGCACAAGTGTTTTTTCTGTTTTAACATTTTTCTTGTGATTTTTTTTATCTCGAAGAGGAATAAATATATTTTTCTGCGTAGGATATTGATTGGTCTTTGCTGGCTTTCATAACTTCGCCTTTATCGTGCACAAGGCACCCCTCCTAGGGCAGAAAACAGCGCTAATCGCTTTGTCCGGCCATAACACAAGAGTTGTGCGCGAGAAAAAAGCTATAAAATTTATTTCGAAGAAATAAAGGAATACTCAGAGCGATAATTATGAACAACATATGCCTAATGCCAAATTTTACTTTATAGCTGTTGGGAATTTTCGGCACATTTACTCCCGTCTATGGGATTAATCTGCACCCCATTAGCACGCAGGGAGTGCTGCAGAGAAGCCGAAAACATAGGGGCCGCGCTGCAGCCTTCAGTGTCAAAGTGAAATTGCCCGGCGCACCGCGTAGAATTCTTTTTCTTTTTTTTTTGCGCTGCGCACAGTGACACGTGAGCGGAAAATTGGGCGCCATTAGAGAAGTCATTTCCTTTGGAAAAATAAAAGATCAACAAATAACTAAACTATTATTTTGCTCCACACCAGGCTTGAGCTACGGGTAGGAAAAAGTCGCAAGCGTGTCAGCATGAGCACCACTGCGCTTAGTCACTTAATCAGAGCACCACCGATTCAGGGATCGCTGAGAGAAGATGAAGGCAAGAGCTGCAATCAGGAACGGCAGAAGCACGTGTGAAATCACTTCTTGAAAACTTTACATTTAGCACACCTGAGATGTTCACCTCATTGGTGGAAATGGCAAGACATTTTCTTCGGCCGCAAATGTGCAAGTACAAGCTATTGATCCACCGCATTTGCGCGCATTGAAGTTCCAAGGACCGTCTGGGATTCCATTCGCAAGGATAACCGACTGATCTTCGACTCATACAACCACCTTTACAAGTGGCACGTGTAACAACGGAGCTTCCGCACAGGGTAGCTATAAAAGGCCAGCCATTTTACTCTGCCCTTCAGGGATCACCCCAGGTGTTGTAGATAGGAATCTTAAGAATTGGCACTGGCTTGAGGTCAAAGCATCACTGGGCTCAGCGTCTCCGTAACTGTTCTGGTCGCGCTAGACGTGTAATAATTGGAAGCAGCGCGGATAGACAAGGACGAACACAATACAACAGGACTGGCGCTGTTCTCTTGTGTTTGTCGTTGTCTTGTGTTCGCTGGAGCTGTTGTCTTGCGTCAGCCCTGTTGTCTTGTCTTCGTCCTTCTATATTAGCGCTGCTTCATATTATTACGCATTCTGACCAGCAAGCCCAAATCGAGACTCGAGCACTAGATGTGGTCCGGTAACTTTTAGAAAAGACCGCACGCTGCTAGGGTAGCAGGTTTGTATTTAGTTCCTCGTTTTTCAACGATGCTGTTCTTGTTGTTTGGGCAGCGGAAATAAAACCACCCGCGTTTATGACGGCGTTGAAAAGGACACACTTAAAGCCTGTGACTTGCTTTCTTTATAAAGGTCGTTCACACACAAACACACGAACATGAACCTAGCTGATTTCGCAACAACCACAAAGAGTGGCTTTCCGCCGGGATCGTATAGTATTTCCGACCAAGGTTTTATTTTTACAGCCAACGCCGCTCAGTCGGCGCCGACCAAAACTAGTCCCGCGGGGGCCACGACGGAAGGGGTCTGGCGATCAGAGCGGGCTCGAATGTTCCCTGAATGGGTGTCGGAGCCCGAAAAAGAAGCGGCACCATGCACTTTCGTTTGAACACAGGCGAAGACACCCACAAATCAGCGGTAAAAACAGACGAACGGCTTCGGAAACGGGTCGTCCCGAAATAATCCCAAGCCATGGAGCAAAGCCATCGCCTGTAAACAGCGCCCCCTGCTTCTCACCTCGTTTTGTTTTCACCTCGTGCCGCCGCTATTATGAAAAGGTTTTCGCCGCAGGTGATGCTCCTGTTGATTTCAAGAGCCGCATTAGCCAGCCACAAAAATGATGAAAAGATAGCAAGAGCAATTAGAAGTGAGGACAACTAGCGAAGCGAATGTTCCTCTAAGAATAAAGGTGTATAAAGAGTCAGAGAGGTCTGTTGTCTCGTGCGGCAGCAGCAGTATAACTCGTTTCTTCGCCATAAAACGGTGAGGTCACGTTACAAATATATTAGATGCTCAGAAAGTAATGGTATTCAGCTGGCATAAGGCCCTATGCAGGTTAAAGGGCGCCACTCAAAAATTAACATGGCAGATTATCTGCATAGTGAATTATGCAGCAGCCGAGGAAATTATGTTTTTGCGTATGATACCCTAGAATATAGGATTTAATTACGGAACTGTGTCTTTAGGAATTCTTGAGTTCTCTTTCCTCAATGTTGGTTTGAAACATAGAGATATCTAGCTATTTCTTTTTCACCACGAATTTCGAACAAACTGAGGATAAGGTGCAAATGTGTTATAAGCCCCAGCAATATTCTATAGTTTATGATTCCATCTGAATATCTCCTTCAGATGATGGGGCACGCTGCTTAGATTTGTGCAGGAGCCTATGACGGAGGCGGCAGTGCCCAATTCTCGTTTAAAAAACGAGCACGGTAGGCTGTGCACGTGCGTATCAACCTTTATAAACCATCCCCTACAGTCTTTTTCATTTTAACTCATATTGGCTCGAGAAAGGCGGGCTAAATTAAACGCTGATCCATTGGCGCTTTCATCATCGCTAACGACCAAACTCAGCGACCTAATCAGGACTCAGAGCTTGTCATGAACACACAAGAAGCAGGTAGGGAACATCAGCTTTTGCAGCTTAACGATTACATCCCGTCTAGCTCTAGGGCGCATCTCCAGGGCATATCGGCAGAGCTCACCCTCTCATGTTATTTCACTGCTTCCGCGTTTTCTATGATATCCTCGATTTCGGTACGCGTATGAACAAATGCAGTCACGTAGTAGTCAATGCATGCAGTCGATATACACCGTGGAAGCAATCGTATGCCTCAGTAATGTGTACAGCGCGGCTTTTTTGTTCACTGAGAAAAGGGAGGACGGACACTAATAAGAGGCAGAGTTATTGGAGCCATGTACGTACCTGCACTCATATAGAAAGGGACGTCAATATGTGGCGAAATGAAGGCCAATATGCAGCCATTATGTGGCCAGCTTGTGGAAAGTATGCGGCCAATATGCGGCCAGGATGCGGCCAATATGCTGCCAATATATGACCCATTCACTAACCGCGCGTGCTGGTAAAGAGTCTTCCGAATCTGAGCGCTGCTTTGGTGCTGCACCTGCCCCTGTGCGACATGGTACAGGTGAAAAGGAGCATAGTGCTGCGGTACAGAAAGAGGGCACCTAGCAAAACAAAACGGAAATACAAAGGCGACGTGCTGTGGAGCACTTCGCCACGGCCTAGACTTGAGCCTCACATAGAGGTATGGACGCGGGAGGTCATTTGATTTTCCTTCACTAAAGGTTTTCTCTCTAGTACTGTGTCAGCAAAACATGACGCAACGTTGCGTACGTGGCGAAGACGATAGTGGTTATAACTTTCACTCACCTTACCCAAACACACTACCTCAACAACGCACACTCCCCCTACTCCCTTGTTCAACTCTTTCACTTCCTGCTCCATGCGTGTTGTCCTCCCGTTAACCCTATTGGTCTTTAACGGCGAGATGGAAAAACGAGAGATCCACTTTCGAACAGCCTTTAGCTTTTGCTAAAGTTCAAAGCAGTCCATTGGCGACCCAGCTCTCTGCGGCCGAGCCAGGGTGACTGTTTCTCTCTCCCACCCCGCTGCAACTGAGGGAGCGGTGTGGAGGAAACCGCCGACAATGATTTGCAGGCCAGGACGCACACAGTGGAAGAGGTCAGGTCACGTGAAGTGAGCACCAAACGACCGGGACGCGTGCCAGGGCGAGAAACCTAGCTCGGGTTTGCTTGTTGCTTTGCAAGTTGTTTTCTCCTTTCGTCGAGTCCCTTAGCGCCGCTGTATCGCCGCCGCGAACGGCGCCAAAACAACACTCCCATCTCTTCCGCGACCTCTTCCCGCGCTCATCTCACACGTATCGTATTCACTCGCATATAACATCGCGTCTGGTATATTCTCCGGCGCTGCCCTAAACTCAGCTAAGTAAAATAGAAACTCTCTTCCTTTATCAGCCGAACTGTCACTAACATGATGGTCTGGTAATTTGGGACAGCGGAGAAAAAAATTGAAACAACAATTATACTCCTCCTCAATGCGCAGCTTTTATTGGGAGTACTGGAAATGAACCGCGCTATATGGTTATCACAAAAAAATGTCTTCCGTCATGGTTTTATTTCCGTATGTTTTAGGAGAAGGGTCCGGCTTGTGTGCGAGTAAATCGGGTACTGCGGAGGGCATGTCTCGTTGTCCTCGGAGCAGAGAGAGAGAGTTTCGGAGACCGAGGGAGCGAGTGAACAGGCTTGGCTGTGGGGCCAAACTCGTAAAGAGAGGAAAGGGAGAAAGTGCGTGCGTGCGTGCGTGTGAAGGTCTTGTTCCCACCCTCGTCTTGAGCGGCAGACGCCAGCTTGTCTACTGAAGAGGGATCCAGAGCTTCCTTGGCCTAGCGTGTTGCGCTCTGCAATTGATCTTGGAGGGAGAAGAAGCGAGGTTGTTCGATGACCTCCGGTAGAGAGCCACTGAGTATCGAACCGCCGGCGGAAGAGCAGTGAAAACTCTAGATTGTTCTTGGATCGCGACTTAGATGACCCTCTCGCAAACGCCCCTGGCAGCTGCTTGTCAACGGAAGGCTTGAACGGACGCGACAAGGAGGACGCCCATTTCTTGTGGACAGCACATGCACTTTCTCCTTTTGTAAGTGACGAGAGCGCGCTGCGAATAGGACCCGACTGCACGGATTGTATCCTGTAAGCGTGAAGGACCTCAGGAGCCTGCGTCCTGCACGAAGACCACTGTGGACACTTTTGTTGACAGGACGTGAAGAGCGTCATTGGTGTGCCTCCTTGGAGGACACTAACGTTATCGTTATCTTCTGTGACTACATTGTCGTAACTTGACGTTGCGCCCTTGCCTGCATTCGTCGTACACTTCCTACCCTAATTACTCTCTGTGGTAGTACGACAGTGCTACTGAGGCAACTGCTACCACTGTTTAGGTGTCCACGCCTCCGTGGTAATCATCGTGTCCCTGACCCCAGCGAAGGACACCATTCAGTTCACCATCCAAAATAGCGCGAAAGACTGTTGCGAACCTTACTGTCAGCAGCAATTACGAAAACTTGCGCCCAAGATCTGGAAAGAAAAGTACATCACTGCTGTTTTTCAGTTTTGCTGGAAGAAAGCTTTATCCATACTTCCTCCCTTCTGTGACGACGCCTTCTCCGGCATTTCTTCGAAAGCGGATTTTTGCTCCAAGGCCGTTGATTAAATATCAACAATACTCGCCGAGGTCCGCTCGTATCCCCGCATTCCCGTCGTCGGCAGCTGCCGCCAAATATTCAGGATTACTCGTTCCCGAGGGTCAACGTTCTGAAAGGGATTGTTTTTGGACGTCTCAGTGAGAATACTCTGTGCCGTGGACACTTGCAGACTGAACTTTACTTGGAAAGGTGCCTGAGGCAACGCCAGTTTGTTGCGACTTTTTATCTGTCCGGTAAGCTCAACTTTCTAATCTGATGTGCATGGCGTTAAATTTTGTTTTCAAATCGTCGCAAGCTATATTTTGTGACGCTGAAAGCTTACGCAATTCATGAAAAAATACCAGCAATGCAGTGTCGGAAAAGAGCACCTTGAATGCTTAATCTGCATGCACTCTTTATCTTTGTGTTTTCTTTTCATGTTTAGTTTCTTTTTAAGTACTAATGAGAACCCAGGAGAATAATAATGGCCTTGAGGCATATTCGAGTGCAATCGTTGTGCATTCAGGCGGAGAGGTGACAGCATCTTGTTACTGTTTGGTATGGGCATGTTCATAAGCTTCTCACAACTCAATTTTCTTTTCAGAATGTTTAGCCAAAATTTCGTTTTGTGAACTCCGTCAAAATACAGAGAACTGTGAATGGTGAACAGTAAATGTAAGGGACGCTTCAATATATCGAAGTCTGGCATGATATGTTTTCACAGCTGGAGAACTTGTAAAGCGGATTACTTTTCATTGCCATCCTTTCAACAAAGATGGTGGCTGTAGGAAAGACCGAAAAGCGCAAGAACCCCTTGTTGAAGGCGATGATTGCCTAAATCTCCTGCAAGATACAAAAGTGTTACGAAACACGCATTGAGACATCGGTGTGAAACAATAAAGTCCTTCTTATGAAACACTAAAAAGAAGCGGCAGCAACTAAGCCAGATTTTACAGTGAACAAATCTCATATCAGATTTTACTGAAGCAACGAATTTTCCATTGCATGCCCGGGCTGTGTTCGGTGTTCGACATGAAACAATAATTTCTACCTTATACTTTTGACGGCTCTCTCTGCATAGTTGGATCCGCATGTCACATTCTATAGTGTACGCAAATGCAACTTGGTGTGCAGGCTCGCTGCTTTTATCCAAATGCTTTTCCCCCTTTCGTGCAGTTTTGTTTTTTCTTAATTTCATACTTTGCTAAAGTGGGCAGGTAAACCACTCAAGCCCTAAACGTGAAACCAAAACGAGTTCGATTAGCTTGTCCCCTGCTTTCTGCTTATGTTTTTTGTCAGGCAAATGAAGCTTGCTGATTGGCTGGAGTTGAAAAATCTACTAATTCAAGGTGTGACTTCATGGGTTAACCTTACAGAGGTACTACTCCTGTGTGATAATCATTCCACCGTTTCTCATCTCTCCACAGCCGGTTCAAAGCGGCAAATACAGCACCTACCTATCATCCCTTTAGGTATAAAACGGAATAGGATGGGAAATATTTCACATTTGGTAATACTCTGTAGTTTGTTAGGACACGATTCCAAGAAGAACTAATCCAAGTAAGCCCTCTCGAAGAGAGAAACTATGTTTAAAATGATTTCAGAGTCAAGCTGAGCGGAAATAATAAGGCAGCAGACATTTCTGTGCAACACCACCGAATTAAAATATAAAATTTATTTGAACGCTGCTCTAAAAGAACTGTTTAATAGAATCTGCTGCACGAAAACATAGTTTATTTTCCTGTGGTATTTAGCTCAACAATATGGCTAATAGGCTTTCACAGTGCGCTTGGAGCTCATGTCGGAGGCTAATAGGCTTTCACGGGGAGTACGCTTGGAGTTGAAGCAAGTAAAACCTAAATATTGTTTGCCTTGAAAGGCGAGAAGAGGCTTAAAGTTTCATCGGATCCAAATGGGCAAGCCGACAAAAAAAAAATCAGTTTTTGCTTCTCAGTTCATATTTCACCACTGTTCTGGCAGTGTTTACAAAAGCTTTGAAGGTTTTATAACCCTAGTGTCTCAGATCCCTTCCACTGTTATCAATGAATCAAGCTGCGTAAGTTGACTTTATTGCCATGAGGGCTGCTCAATCGAAGAAAGCGTGGGTGGGGGGGGGGGGGGGGGCATTTTTCTAGAATTGGGGTCGGCTCTTAAGTTAAATCGAGCGGGAAAGAACTCCTTGGAAGGAGCCGGAAGTTTTTGTGGGCTTCAGTAACGGCGGGTTGTTTATTTTGTTTTCTGGGTTGTTGTGGTGCAAAAAATGAAAAGCCTTCACTTCCTCTTTATGGCGAAATAAAGAAAGGCAGAACAGGTTTTAAAAACTAACTTAGTGGTTTCCAGCTCAAAGCTCGTCTTTTCATGTTGGAAGTTTCTTAAAAGATTTGCGGTTTCTTGAAGATATGTCTTATTTGATACGAGTGATCGGTGTCTATTTTAAGTGGGGTGTAGTCGGCTCTCCAATCAGTAGTATACTCTGTTAGGTAAACCTGCGGTAAACTGCCTACTTCCTTCTATTTTCTTCTGCCTAATCACTATGTCGTGTGAGCTGATGATGATGCTTTGATACAGTATTGCAGTAGCTCCAATGTTTTATTTTTCTCTTATCAACTTTCCTTGATCAAAGAAGCTAGCACCAGCGGCACCTGTTGTTAGCTTTTCTACGTTGACGCCAATATATAGAGGAACCGGCCCCCCTACCAACCCTCTCCGGCACGTGCCGTGCCGGAGAGGGTAGGTAGGGGGGCCGGTTCAAACATTAAAAATTATTCTGAATCTGAATCTGCAGTCACGACGCGGGCAAAACGCTAAGGCACCCGTGTGCTGTGCGATGTCAGTGCACGTTAAAGATCCCCAGGTGGTCGAAATTATTCCGGAGCCCTCCACTACGGCACCTCCCTCTCTTCCTTTCTTCTTTCACTCCCTCCTTTATCCGTTCCCTTGACGGCGCGGTTCAGGTGTCCAACGATATATGAGACAGATACTGTCGCCATTTCCTTTCCCCAAAAACCAATTATTATTATTATTATTATTATTATTATTATTATTATTATTATTATTATTATTATTATTATTATTATTATTATTATTATTATTATTATTATTATTATTATTATCATCACGACGTGGTGTCTTAGTGGCTGTGGGGTTCGGGTGTCGAGCCCAAGGTTTCGGGACTGAATCCTGGCCTCAGCGAGTGCGCTTCAATGGTGGCGAAAAGGAAAAAAGACTGTGGCAACTGTGCGCACGCTAGAAAACACCACGTGACCGAAATTAACCCTTAGCCCTCCACCAGAGCGTCTCTCGTTACACGTGCTACATGCCAAGCACTACGCCAAGATCTGTCTAATCATCATCATCATCAGCCTGACTACGCCCACTGCAGGGCAAAGGCCTCTCCCATGTCACTTAAATGTGCAAACTAGTAAGTCGCATTAAACTGTTGCTTGGCTTTGTGTTTTGTGCTGAGCTAACATTTAAGCTGAGCTAGTTAAGAAGCAGCCTTACAGATTACCGCCCAAGTGATTGCGCGAATGGAAATGTGTCTTTTAATAACGATACCTGATGACCCCATAAAGAGAAACTACAGGCATGCACACACCACCGCGCTTTTAATGCTTGACGCAAAGTCGAAAACAGCCGCTCAAGCCTTCTTTACTCTTGGGCAGAAACACAAGCTTAATTATTCCGGTACCCACGTTAGTTGCAAGAATCGACGGGAAAGAGCACGCTAAAAAATGCCGAATGAAAAGCCTCCACGGAGCTCTTAGCAGCGAACGGTGATTAGCGGTTTATGTTAATTCGGTCACTAATCATTCAGATGAGGTCGCCTAATCGAAGTTCTTTTGTAACGACCCAAGCTTTCAATTTTCCGCATCTACGGATTTTGCTTTCCTCTTGCAACTCAAGAGAGGTAGTGCTATTCAAGGGATTTAATCCAAAGCTCTTCGCTGAAAATGCTCACTTTTTTTTTCGGTGGTCTTGCTTTCCAGATAATGCGCAAAAAGAGGAAGAGAATGCGAGAAACGAAGCTGTAGAAAGCACAAGCAAATGCGCATAAAAAAAGAAAAAACTTTCCGACTTTCTATTTTCCTAACGGGTCGTTTGCCGCATACACCGGCTCCCACGTTAAAACTGCTGCAAAAGCCAGTGCCCTAATCCCTGTGTTCGCCCCCGCCATCGCTTCATTTACGGTGATTAATCACAAGCGATCCGAAACATCGGGGAAGCCCGCTTTAGGCACGGTCAGTGGGAGCACGCTTGCTTAAGCCCAATGGCTTCTTTTTTCTCTGGGGCTTTGCGATTTTATGATCATTAATAAACTGAATGAAAATAGGCATTACCGTTACCTTTGCGAGGCCATAATCCACCAAATTTAGAAGTTCTAGTTTCTCTCGCCAAAGTATCTAGTTGCGTGGCGAAGATAGGGTAATTTCTCTTCCCAAAACCTACCCACAAAGTTCCCGAAATAAGTTGGAATACGCGTTAAAATGCCTCGCGCGAATGGTTTAAAAACGTCTGCTGGAGATGTTTCATATTTGCAAATTGTTATCGAACCGTTATTAATCATCTCTGACGCGCTTAATCTATGGTTTGGGCTACAAAGTAGGGTGGAGGCGGGGTGTCGAAAAAGTGCCTGCTATTCTTTTATTCTTTCCAAGCACATGGGTGAAAGCGCATGCACTTTGGACTGTTGCGTGGGCGTAGCGAGGCTGACGCCATCACTTGCCCGTATTGGCCACGAGCACACGCGCAATCCCAAGGAGGCATGCATGGCAGCGCGCAGACAACCATTCTTGAAAAAATAAATTCAGGTCTAAAGAGTTTTCATTCAAGCAAAACTATGTCGCTGCAATATTAAGCACACTATTCACGAGCTGATCGCGTATATCTGGCATAAGCTGTACGCCTGGTTGACACCTTGTAAACTCACGCGACGGCTTACCGGCCTTTGAGGCAACGCCGCACGGCGGTAAGGAGGGGCAAAACTTGAGTCAATTCGCGAGTGAGGGTTCAAGTCGATTCGGCCCTATAGTTGTGCCATAGAAGCTGCAGTCTTGGGAGTTCACATTTATTTTTCCTCACCAAACTCCGGTTAGCAATACGAGTCTCATTCGTCAGCAAAATAACTGAGGTTAAAAGAAAAACTAAACTTCGCCCCTACAACCGTGATCAGAACAGAATCGTCGATTCCGAAGTGATAAATCTCCTCCTCTCAAAGTAAATCAGACGTATCTTATAAGGCCGCATCACGGTGCAATGCAAGCTTCTAGAGGTAACAATTTTCTAACCCCGTGTCTTTTATTCTTGATACCGCTCAAGTGCAGTAATAAGAGACAATGAAAGGAATAAAATAAATATCGAAACAACAAAACGCGCACCAAATCCAACGGATGTCCTTTTACCCGAGCGGTTTCTGCTGCCCGTGTGTGGCAACGTTCTGGCCAGTGTGCAAATTTCTGATTGGTGGGCGAGCAGCGCTGCGTGTTGTTACAATCCCAAAGCTGCCGCACTCTGCTGGTCGAAGCGGAAATGCTAAAATGGTATAGCCGAACACCTACTCTTTAATGCCTTTCCTTACATCCTAAAAGACATCGCACAGAGGAAGGGGAACGTTGGCTTCAAAATGTTGCTGTAAAATAGAGAGGCTTTTGCAAATGGAATCATTGTGAGGTCCTCAATTACGCGAACCATATGAAGATAAACTACGCCAGGTAGCACACTAAATCCGCTAAATTGATTTCTCCGACGCACAAAATCTGCCTTACCGGTATCCGCAAAACCAAACGCTTATTCTGCAAAGCCTGCTGTTGTTACATGTTTTTTGTGATTGTTTGCAAAGTAGAGCACTCTTAACTCTTGTCTCTCGGTGTGTACCTCATGAAGAGTTGAAACTTTTGATCGACATTACCTCAAGGCACAATCTGTAGTAAATTGTTCGACGTTTCTCTTAATGAAATTTTTATTTTAAAAAATAATAGAACGATCGGAACAGGCGCGACTTCTTTTTCAGGAGTGACTGCCCGCTGTGGCCTCCTGGAGGAGCCGCGCCGCGTCTGAAGCCGCGTTAGAAGTTATTCCCAACCAGAAAGGGAAATCTGACGAAATGTTTAGTTTCAACGGACACCTAGCAGCAAGCGTAGTCTTCTGGTCCCTTAAACGTGTTATACTTCTCAACAGGATGTTTTGGGCACCGGCATGATTAACTGCCGGAGTTACGCGGATAATGAATTGTTTCGCAGGAGCAAAATTAATCACACTGCTGGCACAGACACCTGTTTTCTGCGATACGTTTAGCGGTGGTAAGAACTACTCACAGTAAACTCCCAAGGTTAGCAGTGCCGCTCTGTTCTCGAGACAACAAAGAACTTTTTCAGCTGACAGCGCAATGAGCCTTGGTAGGGAATAAAAAATGGTAGTAACTCTTAACTGAAGGTACATTCGCGCCACCCCGCCATCTCTAACAGTGTTGGTGACACCTTGAGTACAAGCAGTACAAGTATAATAGAGTAGTCTGGAGTAGTACATTTATGTGACATATTTACTACAGGGCAGCAAAAAATATGGAAAAATTGCGCATTTGTGGTAGCAGATGTCAGTTACTTTTTCAGCAGCCACGAGGAGAAAAACGCTGAAGGCTGTATGTGAGGAGCAGAAGAAACAAAAAGGAATGCTTGCTGACTAGCATCATGACAGCTGTCCAGTTAGAACAGACTTTCAAATTCATGCATCACGCATAACTGTGCCATGTAAATGTTTTCACGACCTTTCTTAGTGTGAACTATTTACATTGACATGAGACATGTTATGAATGGTCATCTATCAGTAGCATAAAATTTGTATACTTAACTTACCATATGTCCTCCTTTCCTGCGGAAAATTGAAGCTGAAAACTGATTTCCTCAGACTTGACGAACTTCCTTCGATGACCAAATTCTAACCTGTAGACAAAAATTCATGGCAGCCGTACATTTATTAACGTCTGAAGCTTATTACCTTAGACTCTGTGAGCATCAGTTTCACTTTCTTAAGAAGTAAAAAAAAAATTCTCTGCCACCGTGGGATTTTTAGCGACGCACGATTTGGAAAACAGTCTTGCTGAGCGAGACCGAAATTTCAGACAATTCGCGCTTGTTACCTATTATAGCCACCCCATTTGAGTATTGATCTCCTGCACTGACACACCACTAAGACCGCCATTACAGGTTACAGGCTCTCCGAATCATTTTAGTTTCTACAAAGTTGCCATATACAAACTATGTTCGCTTTATCAAGACACTTCGTGCCGGGTAAAGGTAACGCACAACGACAGATAGGCTGTATTGACGAATATTTCGTCACTTAGCATAAGTTAAAAGGTGCAACTTTCGGCCTCTGCTCAATCAACCCGCTAGACACCATCCATGGCTCCAGGCGCACTTTCCATTTTAGACATTGCAAGCGCCTCACGAAATGTTTGTTCACACCGCACTGGCCACGCAAACATTTGCGCAACGTGACTTCTGGCTGTCACTGCCAATTCTCACAACCTACAAGCAGCGACTCCCTTTGTTTCAACCGAAAGTGTCAACCTGGCTTGCGACAGTTTCTTCACTCCGCTAGAAAGAAAAAAACTTATCAAATTTTCTTGACTTCTTTCTGTCGTCACACCGCTCGTTGCTACCGCTTACCGCGCAATCTCAAGGGTCAAACATGAAGTTGAAAACGAAGTGTCTCGGTGGACTACAGATTCCCTTTGAGCTAACTCGAACAGACGAGGTGCCTCCGTTCACGACAGCTCAGCGACTTGTTCGAAAAGCAAGACTTACCAAGAGATTGGGAAAGATATTGAATAAAACTGAAAACGAGTTCCCTTCCTGCACTGGAAACGTATTCACCGCGAAAAGGCGATGTCAGGCTTCCTCCAGGCCATCCATCAATGACAGCGTCAGACGCAATGTACCCCGAAAAGTACGTGTGGGTTGAAATATCCCCAAGCGAAAAGGGAGGCTGGATTCGATCGGCGGCGACACAGGAAAATGAAAGAGGAAGGCTGGAAAACAGAGTATGCAAAAAGAAAAGAAATAATTGGGAAATGAAAAAACCTTTGAACTAAACCAGTCGATTGACGTTGCCTCGGCGAAATGCAATGGGGCGACCAACCAGTTACCCATCAGCGTCTCGCGGAGTGACGTCTTTCTACTTTCTCCTGTGTCTCGAGTTCAGGTGTTGCAACCGTGGGCCGACACCCCCGCACTACCCCCTCGGAGAGCCGCGGGTCTTCGTGGGACTCTTAGGTTGCTCGCGTCAAGTTTTCCGCTCTTGAGGGAGCGCCCAGTGACGTCTTTCGTGTCTTCTGATGTTCTGCCTACTCCAAGTTGTATGCAGTGTTGTATGCTCCTTACAGATGTAACGAGCAACGTTGTGCAATTACACCAGCCAGGGTTGACGTATATACGGGAAGCATTCAGCGTTAGGTCCATTTTATCCTTCCTCATTTGCTACATCGCTGCAGGTCTGCTGGTGTCCACAGGTTTGGGTGAGCTTGTACTATGGATTACAATGTGCTTGGACAAATGAAAGAAGTCCATTCCTTTATATTTTTCGAGAAATATCAGCACAGAGCACCGCAAAACTCCATCTATTCGTTTTTGTCCTCGGCTGTTTTCGCTTCCAGTCGCCAAATTAGCTAATGTTGTTAAATTATCCAGAGTTATTAATTGTCGCCTGTGTTGGCAGGAACTGCGTTCGACCTGCGTGAGATAAGATTAGGGCGGCAACATACTTGGGATATCAGTTATGACCTCACTACGTGCGCGTATCAGACCCACTTGCTTATCTAGGGCGAACCATCACCCCTCAGGGGGGTGATTAGGCTAAGGGTAATAGGGAAGATGAATTGTTGATGATATATTGACCGATTTCTTATGTGTTCATTAGAGCTAGCCGTTTTTAGACATAAACACCCATAATTTGTCTCAAGCCTACGACGGTACGAATATCGGTAGTTAAGCATTTTTCATTTTGGTAGGTGAACGGCAAAGGATGTCTCGCTCTTAATGAAGTTGGAGCGTCGACAGAAATTATCTGTCTCTAATTAACGGCCCTTAAGATTCTTTTCATTGTACGGCTGTGAGGAAGGCTTTTTTAAAATCTTTCCGAAAAGGGTCTTAGAAACCACGTTTTGTGAACCAGGCTAAACGGAAAACCATGCATACCCTCGGAAAGAAGTCGCCAGACGTATGCCGGAGTGCACGGTAAGGAAATAAACTAAAGAAATCATGAACTCGCGAACACTGCAAGAGTTTTGTGCCGTGCCTCACCTGTCCTGTTGCTCCGATTCTTCAAAAGACCGCCTCTGGCGATTGCCAAGCTGCATGCAACTCTTCCGGCTGTGCGTAGGCGCGGAGTGTCGACCACGCCTTCGGGTCTCGGCGGTCTTCTCAGTCGCCCTCTTTGTGCCTTTTCGCCGCAGGCTCAAAGTGTCGGGAGCTGCGACCGCACCGCGACCAGCATGGACAAGTGTCTAGCGTGGATTGCCACTTTCCTCTGCCTACTGCTGCTTGTCGAGGCCATGGCCGAAGCGTCGCCTTACAGTGTCGCTGGTGAGTACTGCAGCTCCAGCTAGACGGCTGGCTCTAACTAGACGTAATTAGCTCAAGCTGGTTAGCTGGCAAGTCATTTGTAGAATCAGCTTGTTATTAAGTCATTCAGATAATCTTTGCATTGATCATTTACCACTCAGAGAGGGTAAGTTATTAATCTGACTCGTTTCTCATTCAGTCAGTTATCCAAACAGTTAGTCATATATTAACTCACTCAACACGATGGGCAGTCAGCCAGTTTTTTAGAGAACTCGCTTACTAGCCGGTGTAGCCGTCCAGTTTGTTGGCCATTCAGTTAGCTAGTTAGTTGAATGGTTAGTTCGTTAGGTACGTAGTTGTTCAGTATGTTAGCCAGTGGGAAATTAGTTGGTTTGTTGGCTAGCTATGTAGGTAGAAAATTATCGTTAGGACGGGAAAAGACGGGGGGAAGGTAAAACAAACTGGTGGCATGAGGGTCAAGGAAGGAAAAATACGGTAGCACCTGAAAAACAATCGGGTGTCAAAAACAAAGAAACATCTATGAGTTGCCATTGGCGCTGTGTGTTCAGTGATGATGGTTTCCTTGATTACTTTTACTTCTTTTGTAACGCCGACTGCGTATCGTGTTTCTGTGTTGTGCACTGTTATTTTGTTAATTTTTTTCATTGTCTCTGGATAATGTGTTGTATTTTTTGTCTTTGGGCTTGATTAATGTTTCTATGCTTTTCCTGCTTTGACAGTACTAAGGAGTGTAATACTTTACGAATAACACATAGAATAAATGGATGCGCTGCTTGGTGCTTTGGTGCTTTGTTACGGTTTTTCGTGGTACAACGTTTGTGAGCGCACCGGTGCGACCACTCGACTGTAATATTGTGAAATAAAAATAAGCCCTTTACGTCGAAGCGGACGTCAAGTGCTCTCAGGCGCTGCACACGTGATAAACATTTAAAGGAGTGTATAGATCATACATTCAAACTTGTATATTTCGCGATCAGTCAAACCATGTCTGCTCGCCCTTCATTGGTGATGGCTCCTCACAAGATCTGAATCGCTTTTAATGTATGGGTTGGGAGACTCTGACAACGTTCTGCTATGGTTTAGTTAACTTATCCAGGAGAAAAGTTTGTCAGCTAAAAGTAGCTTTTTTTACTATCGTCGACAAGAAAAACCTTTTTTTTCGTAATCTTCAGCATGTCCGTGCCAGGTTATGAAGTATTAAACAAGAGAAAAACGTTACTGGTAAAAAGCTTGTGTTCTGTGACAAGCAGAACACTAGGAGCAACATTTAGAGTGGACTCCTCTTCATGACTCGTTATTTTTCCCCTTTATTATTTATTACCAGCTGTAGCACATGGCAACAAACTCACGGCTACTACACGACGTCAGCCGCCCGTTCGATAACGAAACCGACGCTGACCAATGAGAACAAGGCAAAAAATATAAAAAAGAAAAAGGGTTGGCAAGAGACTAGGCCATGGCTAGAGATAAGAAAGAGAAAAAGATTGCACATAGTAGTTTTCACGGACTTCTGCACTGCTTTTGAACAAATCGTTTTTCAAGTCTCTGTATACACCAAGCCACAGCCTGTACTCCTACGTGGAGCGGAGGACTAACGCCCACTGTCATGCACAAATTTTACGAGAAGGGTAAAAAATTTTAAACCCCGTACGTGATATTAAACCACTAATGTTTCTTCAGGAAGAAGGCATAAAAACTGAACGTATAAGGTCCTTGGACATCAATTTTAATTTTGAAGTACCTATGGAACATTGTAATGCACTGTTATTCAAACATTGAAGGTACTGATTCCTTCTTCCGGTGCATAGCAAAATCTTCCTTGTAAAGTTTGTCCCTCGCTTACATCTAGTAGTCAATACTGGCATAGAAAAGAGTTAGGGAGCATTTTTTATGATAGAAAACCGTTGATAGAAAAAAATGCAAGCTTGCCGAGTGGAGCTGTGAAGATATATTGATTTTTATAGAGAAATTTTGTGATATGCAAAACAGCTGCGCTCATAAACAACTTCCTGTTGAAAAACAAGCTTGTTCCGTATTTCTGGGTATCAACGTTTCTTCAATTTACGCAACCAAGTTCTTAAACGGCTCTCTCTATTTTAGCGGCAAGCCCAATTTTAGCGCTTGTTATAGCCACATATTCAGTGAAGGAGAGTTTGTGACGCTAATTATTTTCAGATATTAAGTAGCTGATACAGAGCCGGAAGTGTAATGTAAACTTCTTGTACTCTCCTCGGAGGATTTGATCCTCGGCGTTTGGCCAGATTGTTTGAAAACTGTACAGGACAACGTGCGACACGGACCTTGCCTCGTGTTTCTGTTGTTAGAACGTGTGCCTTGTTTTTTTATGTATTTTTTCATCTGCCTCCTCTCATCATCATCGTCCCCCATCGTGACCTTTTTTTTTTCTCCCCTTCCCGTTCACCAGTGCAGAGTAGCAGGCCAGATATTTATTTTTCAGGCCAACCTCTCTGCCTTTCCCGTTAACAAACCCTCTCTCTTTTTGTTCTCAAATTTGAGTCTCCGCCGTGAAATTGGCGATATCCAGGATGGCTTTAATTCGAACTCGTTGAATTCGAGCTTCCCACTTAAAGGAACTGTCGATATAATCGTGTCCATATAGTGTGCACCTACCCAACTTCGTTAAAAATTGAGTCATCATCTGTAGGTAGAATTATAGAGATTGCTCTGTGGAAGATCAGGGAGACCACAGCGTGAGCGATGGAGGCATTAGAACAGCTCTCAAGAGATGTGGGGTGGTTAGAAACTTTTAAAGGAACAGTGAGTATAAATGGAAAGAAGGAGGAGAAGGAGATGGAAAGGCATGGAGGTTAACCGGAAGAATAGACCGGTTTGCTACCTTGCCCAGGCAGAAAAGTGTGAGGGGATATAAAGAAGGAGAAAAGAGAGTAACAGGAAAACGAAGTCAGTATGAAAAGTCAGCAAGCGTTCGGTAAAGTCACACCCTAATAGAACTTTGCCTCTGTCTACAGAGTGCCACGTTCTAATTCCAAATAAGAGCGCAGTAACCAAAAACGGAGCTTTCATAAGGTATAAAAGACAAAGAACAAATACAGGTGTCGCCAGCACTGCCTGATTTCGCAAGGAAAAAGCGTGCGTAAACAGTTGTTTCTTTGTTTTGTTTTTTTTTGTCGTGAATAATAGAGGCGCGGACAAGAGAGTTCACCTGCCATTTTTGAGGACAGGTTCTTTTGGGGGGCACTTCGACTACCTGCATGTCGGTGATGCTGGAACCCCCATTAGCATACCGATAGGCCTGACGACCGTGTGCATGATAAAGTAAACAGAAACTTCAAAGGGGATCAGTTCATATCTAGGAGCGTAAATTTGCTTATTTTATGAAAATTCACAATTCTTCGACAAAGGAGCCGGTGGGTAGTATGAAAGGTAACGAAGATTGTGGAACTAACCTCGAGGTACCATTGTACCGCAAATGACAACCTGAGCAGGAAAAAAATTTGATGATCAACTCTCCCTTCTCCTGTCCTCGTAGGTCAAATACTAATCTCGTATTCCCTATCTATATGGTCGTTAAAATCTCATATGCAGGAAACACCACTTAGCAGAAAGAAAGCTTCCAATTCCAGACCCTGATATTTGCCTGCGCCCTTACTGTCATCCTAAATAAGAAATAAATTTAGTTTGAGGTTTTATTTTGAAAGTGCGGTAAAACAACGAGAAGAAAAAACATTCGTTTTTCCAAACTTTATTTCCTTGTAAAGAGCCCATTGCACTTCTATGCAGTCTTGAATGTTGCACCGTAAACGCAGAGCGATCGACGCCTTCGTCAACATCAATTCCTGCATGCGGGCACCGACAACTTAAAAGCTTAAATCTATATGCGCTAATAAAGATAAAAAATACAAAGTACATCGCGTAGTTAATAAAGAAAGCAGTATAACAGCACAATTCGTGTATTTTTTTAATCTATTGATCTAACTAAAACGTCCAACGCAGGCCTCATTCGTATCCATGAGTCAGCAACCGTACATGATGACTTTTTTATGTGAGCTAGCGCAAACGGATGTTTTCCTCAATCTAGAGCCCCTAAAATCAACAGAAAACCACTCTTCTTTCGAGGGAAGAAACATGTCAGCGAAAAGAACAAAACATCATCAGTGACATGAAAGTGCTTTTCGTTTCCGAAGTGCCTTGTTTGGTCTTGTGCCAACTACACAGAGACTAAGCTTAGATTTTATCCGATGCCGTCGTTAAGAGCGGCTGTACATGCTGTTGGAGACTTCCAAAGTGCCGAGGAAACGGCTGTTCTGTAATAGAAAACGGTCATTTTTGGGGGTTTTTTCTGCACCACTACTACGAAACTATTTTCCAGAAGCAAATATATGCTCTACGAAAAACACGGCGCGTACGATCGTCGATCACGTACACTGGCATTAGAAATTTCGCCAATGGCGTGTTCCTGACAACACTGCGTGCCCTGTAACCATAAATTTATGTCCAAGGTCCCAATAGCCAATGGCGATCGGTTCAAACCCGGGAACTCCGGATCAGGGCGCTCGGCTACTGATCCGGAATTCCCGGGTTCGAACCCGACAGCGGCGGCTGCGTTTTTATGGAGGAAAAACGCAAAGGCGCCCGTGTGCTGTGCGATGTCAGTGCACGTTAAAGATCCCCAGGTGGTCGAAATTATTCCGGAGCCCTCCACTACGGCACCTCTTTATTCATTTCTTCTTTCACTCTCTCCTTTATCCCTTCCCTTACGGCGCGATTCAGGTGTCCAACAATATATGAGACAGATACTGTGCCATTTCCTTTCCCTAAAAACCAATTATTATTATTATTAACAACACCGTGGTGTCAAGTCGTGCTATGTAAAAGTTTTCTGGTATGAAGTCACTCCCAATACTCTTAAAATACCCATAATCTTTCTTGCTGATGATTAAAGGTAATTTAAGCGCATGAGGAGAGGCCTTTATTCCACAGTACACTTAACTCTGTTGGTGATGACGGCAATGACAATAATACGAACAATAAGACGCCACATTGGCTGCAGACAAAGTCAAGTCCATGACATTGTTATGATTGTTATCAACCATTCATATCCTCACCCGAACAAAAGCCTTTCCTAGTGATCCCCAATTACCCGCGTCCTGCACCACCAGCGGCCTCTATATCACACTCCGTTTCCTAATCTCCACACTGCAGTTAGTTGTCTGCTGCTCGCACAGCAGCCAGCTTCGAAGCTCGCCCAAGTATCAGGAACAGGATATAGGAGCAATTACGTTGTTTCGTGGGACACACAATACGTAATCTCGCTTGTGTCGCAGCTTAACTTCTATCTTGGGGCAAATAATACGTCTTGTACCTTGAAGGGAAAGCTCGCAGAGCTTAAGAAAGATCGGTGGGGCACGTGCAATTTTGGGAAAAGTATTTACTCTCTTTTATGCAACGTCACGACTTGCCACTAGCCTTCAGTTTTATTCGATTAAGAGGCCTCTTCTTTTATTTTAATGATATTACATGACGTTTGTTTAAAGACCTACATCCAGAATCAGCTTTCAGGCCTGAGGTCCGACCAAACGACTTCTCAATCATCGTCATATATCTTGATAATAATTTAATGTTTGTGAAGATATCTTGACAATAATTTAATGTTTGTGAACATATCTTGATAATAATTTTAATGTTTGTGAAGATTGGTAATTAATGCACACCATACAACGACCAGTATAGTTTTCTCTGTCCATAAATACTCCGCTAAAAAGAGGACCACGGTTACTCATGCTGTTCACTTATCGATGAACTTGGAACACAGACTGACCTTTTTGTCTAGCACGAATGAACCTCTATCTTGGCGGTTTATTGATATCGCGCCACGAAGACTGTGGGAAGATGTAGAGTGCGCTCTGGGGGGTTGCAGATCTGCTAGATTTCATCTCGTCGTAGTGTTGTCTCTTCTCCAGCAAGATGTAAGCGCCACAGGCGTAACATATAGGATATGGCATGCGCTGATTGAGCTGGTATATTTACATGCGCAGTTGGCAACAACCACCCGCCACCACCCAGTTTCATTCAACGCGACATCCCAGGAAAGTAGCTTTTGCGTTAAACCCATCTATCTTAACCCTACAGAGAAAGAGTAAGTAGACAGCAAGAACCGGACTACAAAGATCACCGTGATAAAGGGTAGAGCTGGGTATCGCTTTCTAGAAGGAATGGCTTACTCTTCCAGCGTTTGATTCATGGTCCAAAAAGGTCGGAGGTAGAAGCTATAGACACCAGGTCTAGAGGGACCCCCATAGAGTATCCTTCACGGAGCGACCGTCTGAAAGATGTGTCTACGTCCAAACATGGCTACAACTGCGTCCATTCATCGCACTGTACAACCCCTCTTATACAGCATAATAAGCAGCTTTCCTTTAAGCCGTGATTAATAACACTCCATCGACTAAAGAAGATGAAATGGGGACCGTTCAGGAAAAAAAATGCCCTGGAACGAACCCAGTTGTGGTTTCGTTGGCTTTTCTTTGTCAGCCGTCTCCAAATAACGAACCGTCTTCCTTCCTCTCAGGTGTAGTGACGTAATCTTTCGGTGACTGATGAATTATCCAGTAGGCAAGACGAGTGGGCCGCCGCAGGCAACAGGCCCAGAGGTGGTCTCCAGGGGCGTTCAACAGACGTGAGAAGGCGGTGTTTCGGAGCGCTGGCCCACAAATGGACAATGTGGTCTGATCATCGCTCACGTCAGTGCTTTCTTTATGAGACCTCCTGGCTTATCTCTCACTGTTCGTTCCGTTGTTGGTGAAAGGTTGCTCGTCTGGATGGCTCCGAACGGTGAAGATGCTAGTTTTTGTAAGAGCTTGGGGACAAACGCCGCTCTTCTCCTTACTTGCATGGGGGAGACGATCCATGAGGCTATATTTTTCTCCTAGGATGGGAGCCAGGGGGCGTTCGCTGCCCTTTGCAGCGTCAGCGCTCTGCAATAGTCATTTGTTCTCCCGCTTTCCCTTGTACTGTGTAAAAGTCAATCTGCGGCAGGGGACAGTTATAATGACACGAAGGATATGGTGCTTGCAAAAGGGAAATGGCTTTGAAGCCGAGTTCGTATGCCTAACGGGAAGTAAAAAAAGATAGGAACAGAGGAAACTCTGCTTTCTGAGCGGACGATAATATCGAACTACTGTAATTTGTCACACCCGCCGCGGTGGCTCAGTGGCTGGGGCATTCGACTACTGATCCGGAGTCCCGGGTTCGAACCCGACCACGGGGGCGGCGTTTTTATGGAGGAAAAACGCTAAGGCGCCCGTGTGCTGTGAGATGTCAGTGCACGTTAAAGATCCCCAGGAGGTCGAAATTATTCCGGAGCCCTCCACTACGGCACCTCCCTCTTCATTTCTTCCTTGACTCCCTCCTTTATCCCTTCCCTTACGGCGCGGTTCGGGTGTCCAACGATATACGAGACAGATACTGCGCCATTTCCTTTCCCCAAAAAACAATTAATATTATTACTGTAATTTGTCACCGACAGCGTTAAGAGCTGCAGAGCACAAAATAAGCCTACGTTAGTTCTCACATACTGTTTCCAATCGCGTCTGATAATCATAAATTTAGGCCACTTGGCGCGCAGGATTATGGCACTGCGTACATAAAAGCGTTGTTCATTCATGACTACAACACATTTTTATTGGATTCCTGATCTTTATCCAGTTCTTAATTTATTATTACTACCGGCTTCATTTTCTTTGTAAGAAGCAATTTATTCACTGAAGACTTGTTAGGTGCTCTCGTTAATTTGCCGTAAACCTTCGTGTATTTCGATGACTACTTTTTTGTCGTACTGCCTTTGTTACTCCTTTTTTAGCTGCTGACGAATTTTTGATGTTTATTAATCTTTTTAGACACTTTCTTTTACCTCAACATTTGATGTTCATTCTTGTGTCTTTTTATTTTGTAATCCAACTCTGCAATTCTCTTTCCAGGATTGCAGCTTTAAAAAACTAAAAAAAAATAAAAGATAAAGAGCACATTACCACACTTTAAACTGCAGCAGGAGCTCAGAGACAAAACGTGCGAGGTTTAGGTTGTTCATCCTAGCCACACCTGTGTCAAATGATCTGAGTGAGAATTTTGAAATCATAATTCTCACCGCACTGTGCGGTGAGATCCTGAAGGCAACCCTGTTACTCAAGTATCGTACATATTGAATGAGGCATGAGTGTTTCTCTTCAACTCGACTGTGTCCGGTGCACCAGGAACTGTGCTAGAGCTCCCCTACATTGTGCTGCTGCGGAGCTTCCATTTTCATAGCGATTTGTGCAAAATGCGGCTCCTGCCTGCCACTTTGTACAAAGTGCACTTGTGTTCCATGGCGCCGAATGACGTTATAACTTGCCGGCTCTCAGAGCCGTTTATCAGCAGTATAACACAGAGTGGCGATAGTTGGCATAGTGCCATGGTATCTCTGTAGCTCCTGCCAGACGATGCTCAAGTGGCACGGATGAGACTGCCAGAACGCTACACTCGCATTCGAAGCGTTTAGTGAAACATACGACGTCTCGTGGCCTACAGGAATACCATGACATTTCTCAGCTGTCAACAAAGGCACCACCACTTGCGCAAAGAAGCGAACGGCAAACAATTCATGCCAGTGATAAACTTTTGGCAAGTCGAGGTTTCTGGAATTTTTTAGCATGTTCAAATCCCTCCTAGGCCCTCTTGATGATTGTGTCAGGTGGGGTAGTGTTAAGTGGCGACGGAAGAGGTATTATTTCGGGGAGTGTCGATGCCTCTGATTGACTTCCTCAACGAAAGGGTTTGCAGTGATTTTTCATTGATTTGTGTTTGTGAATTGCCTTCTAGCTCTCGTAGCGTCTTTTGTGACATGAAATAATGCGCAAATTCTTAATCTGGCTCAGCTAAAATTGTACACATCTTTTTGTAGTAAATTTTGCAGTGGGTGTACAAGTGCCTAATACCGCGGTGATATGTGTCGTAGAATGAAATGAAAGCGCTATGCCTCAGGGAGACCCGAAAAAGTTAGTGTCTAGCCCTGCAGACTACTTGCTGTGGACATAATGTGGATGTGTTAGCATGTAGCCTATCGCACAGGATGCCTAACTGATATTTACTTGAGCTCTGTTTTAGTACTGTATGTTTGCAGTTAGAGTCGCGTTGTCTGCTAGAGCACGTTGCACGCTAAGAATAAAGCTGACAAGATTATGCGCTTAAAGCTACTGCTACAAGCACAAAGGCTTGCGATTCAGGACGAACTAATCATGGAGCGCCTGTAACGTCGACGCCGCACATGCCGCCTGCTGAGCAGCAGTGAATGCAACTGGTGCACCAAGGCTGCTCCCGAAACTAGAATCAAGTGCAATGTGAGCAGGCTCTTTCTGGCAAAAAACATTCGTAGTCTCATGCATGAATCATTGTTTTAAGTACATGCTTTTAATTTTTTATACTTAGGGTACTTGTGCTAAGCTTCTGAGAGTTAAAGCGGTAACGGTTGCCCACATGTTTAGGGTGCACAAGATTGGAACAAGTATGTGTTAAGTGTGCCCAAACAACAGCGCTGTGATACGTGTATTTTGTGGGTGTACCTGCTTTGTCATTTTTAAGCGTGCTTTTGTATGTGTCACGTATTCCTGCTTGTTCGGTCTGATCATGTCTGAGACTTCTGTGCGTCGCAGGGGATAAGAGCTAGGCATAAATATGATGGTAAATTTTCTGCCTCTATCGACGGCTATCCTTTTCTTGCAATTACCTTCGGGGAAATTTTCGATGAAACTTTTGGAAGTTGGCCGCTCTAGAGCGACGGATATTTTCCACAGGAAAAAACCTAGTTAGTCCCATGCGGAGACAGTCGGCATGTCTGTGATCCGCGCTCCAAAGGCTCAAATGGAAACGGGTAAGACATTCGCGGAATCGTTTCCTAAATCCCTCGTCTATTTGAGAACACATCCCAGGTATATGCAGGCTACATCTGGGATGTTATATTTTTCATAGGGAGTAGTCGTAGGTAGTACCAGTGGTGAGGGCAGTCGAGGTCGTCGTTTTAGTAGTAGAGCACCTATTATTGAATATTTGTATTATTATCAAGTAGTAGTAGTAGTAGTAGTAGATAGTGTTCGTGGTAGCAAGTGTGAAGACAGTAGTAGAGTAGAAATAATATTGGTCCTCAGCTGCAAATGGAGCTTGTCGCTATACACATCAAAATATCCGCTAGAGATCCACGTTCGCGCTGATGAACACAACTCGTCGTTACATTCCGCTGGCATCGACGCGGACACGTTTAAAAACGAACCGTTAGCCTCGCGGCTTTGTACAAGCCGATAACTACTGAGGCTGGAAGGTGATAAAGTGTTTCCATCGCATTCCCACCACGCCAATGGCATCACTTTCAGTGAGTAGTAAAAGAACGCCCGTGACTCGATTTTCATTGAGACAAATTGCGCCCCAACTTGCCCAAAACTTTCAGAGCCCACGGTGTGGTGCATCCTTTTCCACTACGGATTTCATCGGTCCACTTCTCTCTCGAGACAAACTTCTCATTTCCTCCACACGCCGGCGCTCACCTATCAGTGAAAGTCCCGGGTTCGTTTCAAGTGAGAAAAACACGGGGCTGTATATCTCTCTTGTGTGGCGGCCTGTTTGTTGTCGGTTGCAACACGAGCAAAGGACCTCGAAAGGCGGGGGGGGGGGGGATCCTGAACTAGAGCGTTAGGGTTAAAAGAGCAGACGTCAAAAGCAGCCGCCCGGTAACTCAAGTTTCAAATCACGTCACTCTTCTTACACTTATCTCTTTCCCTGTCAGCCGCAAAGGGTCGTCCCTTTGATCTCGTTCGCTTGAGATTAGTGCCGTCCAAGGCAGCCCTCAACATGAACTGCGCAGTAAGAGAATGGCCAATATTTTTGTTTGCTTCGCGGCGGGAGTAAATTTTTGTTTGCTTCTTTTTTTGTTGTTGTCGATAAAAGCGAGCTGCTCTTTAAAATGGGTCTTGGAAGAAACACACACTCAGGATCTGATGTGGCTTCCATTTGCCCGCTGCACACAAAAAACCTGCCTTAATGAGGAAACTTTAGGTTCATACAGCCTGGTGCATTTTAGAAATAAGCGCAGTGTGTTACAGTTGCCTGCAACATGTTGTAATAACTGCGTCAAAGCCATTATGCTCACTTTTGTTTTCAGTTTTAGCTAATTTGTGTTATTGTTATTCGAAATTTTGCATGTGAAAGATCAGACGCTAGTTTTTCACAGATCAGCAAGAAAACAATCGTCATGCCGTATTCAGACAAACTAAACTTGTTACATGCATTAGCGTTGCATGAAACGAACTCTTTCAAACGTTGCCAGAAATGTGCACACTGCGAAAGCAGCCGAAATTCTCCATTGACATATCATATTGCACAGCATATTTCGGACTTACCCATGATCTTTCGATCTGTTTGTAGATAAGCCTTATGGATACAGTAAACACCCTCCCTGTTCATCTATTATCACTGTTGCGGGTCTGGCGGTCGGGCCCCATTGGCAACAGCGAGACCTATAAAAACTTTTGTTAGCTTTGAATAATTGAAAACACTAAAAACTTTTTTTTATTACTGGAATTGTTACCAGTGCCGGCGTATAATAATTTGTTTTTTTTCATGTTTCTTAATATTAAGGGAGACTGATAGGTATGTTTGGAGTTTCCTGCAGGCTGTATAATAGTATTCGTAATTTTTTTTAGCAACTGCGAACGTTTAGCGACAGCATCAACGTTCATAAAAACTGTTCAGCTGGAAGCAGTTAACTCAATAATTTATTTTTTATCTTAAGAATCAACGACTGCCGACAAGTGCCCGTTTCCAATCATGAAAACGAAACCAGTCCTCTATGAGAAAACAGTCGGTCAATTTTCAGATAAACACAAGGGAAGTTTCAGTAGGCAGTAGGAGAACTGGTCGAACTCTGAAACTCGCCACTGATAAGGCGCGAGTGTGAAGCCACTTTCAGTTACAAAGAGCTTCGATCGTCTTGGCCTGAACGTATGTTTTTCAGAGGATATAAAGTTTTCCCGGCCTCTTTGAAAAGGGCGCACCGCCGTGTGTGACCTAGGCAACTATTGAACGGCGGAAATTCATGGAACAGAAAACGATAGAGAACTTACTTTAGAGTCCTTAAATTCAAGTGAAAGATTTTGTTTTCTGAAATGAGCTCTGAGCTTCGATAACTTTCAACATCCCCTCTACGCAGGAACACCCATACTAAGAATAAGCGGCCGTTTCTGCCTGCCAAAGGCCTCCACTTCCTCTCAGCTGAGTGTATCAGTCGAATACTTTCACGTTCACCGGTGCTTAAAAGAGCGCGATAATAATAATTTTTTGTCAGTCCTTTCCTCAGTTCGCGGTAGCACGTCTTAATGCCACCAATGCACCCAGAGCCACCTGGCATGAGCAGGCTTCTTTTTAATGACCGGCAAATTTGTGGTCAGAATGCTACTCCCTGTTATCAACAGTACGGCATATAAAATCCGAATCCAAATGCGA
Source organism: Amblyomma americanum (assembly GCA_030143305.2). Lineage (NCBI taxonomy): Eukaryota > Metazoa > Arthropoda > Arachnida > Ixodida > Ixodidae > Amblyomma > Amblyomma americanum. Next base: position 236,777 of record JARKHS020034376.1, on the reverse strand, counting down.
CTCCCAGTCTCAAATAGTACAAGACAGGTCCATCTAATCGCACACAAAAAGTTCAATAAACAATAATTGCATTAAAAGTAGAATATGATTGTTCGCGATGCATGATTGTTTTGTGTGCACAAAGCAAGTAGCACAATCTTACTCTTGCTTTTATTAGGATGGACCCGAATAACCACAAACAAATTGGTCTACCCTGGGTAGTCGGCACAAACAGCTCAATCAATAGACCAGTCATTCCTTTATCATAAAAGAAGACCGCCTGTCTGCGCTGTCGTTTTACTGTTTTCAGTGTGACATCAATTGTCTCGTACACGCCTCCCTTGCCGATCCGAACTGTCATTGTCGGAAACAGGTGTAGAGCTTTCGGCTCCTTAAAAAGCTCGACTAATGCTGCAGAGCTATGCTACAGTTACAGAGTTACAAAGCTGAAGTTGGCCACTGCTCATCTTCTTAGTTTCTCTCAACAGGTCGGCCTCAAGACGAATAACAGATTGCTAAACTAATAGATGCCTCGCCGGGTTCAAACGGTTTCTAACCTTACTTACCCTTAGCATAACGAGATCATATTTTATGGATGTTTTTGTGACATTATTGACATTATTCAAAAGATTCCTCAAGGTGACATAAGTTGGACGTATAGATATACAAGGCCAAAAGCTCGCTTCTAACATTCACCTTATATTTGGCTTTCCATGGCACGCGAAAGTAGAACGCTCGCTTATGGGCTCGTGACACTTTTAGGCACAACGCTTATTTTTGGGTTCGGTTAAAGGTGACTGTACAAATATCTGTCCGAAAGCGAACAAATCCAACTAGAGCGAATAATCAATCACTAGGGCGAGGATAATTCTGTTTTTTGTGAAATAATTGGTTTCCGTCTAGATTTTACGCAAACGAAGCTTTACTTCATTCTTCGCGTATATAGCCTCCCGTTATTGAAGTAATTGAGTAGAACATGTTGGGGTACTAGTTGGTGCATATCAACGGAAAAAATTGGCGCTAAATTGAACAACACACAGCAAGACGACTGGCCAGTCTTTCTTGCTGTGTGTTGTCCGATTTGGCGCCAATTTTTTCTGCCCATAATTCAAGCTTGAATGGTAGTTTTCTATCTAGCTCTGTCGAAAGATGAGTTCGGGCGTAAATACCTTGATAGCGGAGCCTTCAGCGCCGCTTGTGACAACTGTTTCACAACCGCAAGTTCTCGAAACCACGAGCAATGTGTGAGCGCACCAAAGATAACGTGATTTTCGCGGAGTCGCTGTAATCTTTTCGCCACAATTATTGACTCGCGCTATCATCCGATTCGGCGCCTCGTGCTGAGAGTTCTCGGTCTCCCCCCCTCCCGGCAGGTGAGGAAACCGTCGGGGCATTGTCCGCCGAGGCGGACCCCTACGAATTCTGTCGAGCGCACTTCGGCACGGACTTCGCTCTGAACCGCGAAGTCCGACGCGCCGCCAATTCTGTCGAGAAACCACACGAGCCAAGTAAGCCCCTCCTACTCTCCTAACCGCTTCCGGTACCCCGCACACCCTTCCACGCCCGCCATACTTCCCTTTCCCTCTACTGGCTCCCATGCTCGAGTATGTGCCGCTTTTCACCGTTACTTCTTGCACCGTGCTCTTTGTAGACTAGGCTTGGTTCGTGCCTTGGCTCTGTCTTTGACCCTGCATTTTTTTCTTGCAAGCGCAAACCACGCAGCATTAGTACATGCCCGGCTGTGCCTGCTGCCTTTCCGCCGTTTGCTTTACCCTCTCATTCAATCTGTTCCCAGTGTTTGTATTTTTCTACACGGGGGGGGGGGGGGGGGGGGGGGGGGGCAACGTTTCCAGCACCAACTTACCCGCCTTGTTAACAACCTCTGATACCCCTCATCACGGTCAAGGTACATACAGAGGCAGCTATTTTTGCCTACACTACAAAAAAAAGGCAGATACGCAAATACTTGACCATGCATAACTGCCAACTGCCAACTGCGTTTAGAAGCACAACTGTAGCTGGCGAACTATCAGCCGGTATCATGTGCTTTTTTTTATCGGGTACCAGCTATAAGATGAGTCCGACAGCCTGATTTCCTTTCTTCGTGTCAAAACAGCCGTACTCACGAAAAATCGAGAATTCTCTCTGAAGTGCCTACTCTTATTATCTACATCCTGGTAGCTCGTTAACTTGAGATTTCCGAGATACTACGTCACTACTCCATCCCTGCCACCATATCAGAGGTGCCCGGCCATGATGGGATAAAACGCATCACTTTTCTGACTCCGTGGCCAGCAGTGATGAGTAGGACGCAAGTGATGCGCTGCGCGTTCATTTTAAAATGGCAAATTTAAGTCACCTTGGCGCCACCATCAACCTAATGATTCCGGCAAAGCTGAACTGCTCGGTGTTGAACGTACACCATCGCACGCTTCTAATGTACAGTGCGTCGAATGAGACAACCTGTGTAGCGCGTTTTAAGTTCCCTCGTCTCTTAATTTCTTTTTGGGGTTCTTGTGGCGTTCCCTCACATTATTCTTTGTATACATATTCATGCACAACAACGATCAGGGAATGTAAACGAGTGCCTGACCACGTGCGAACACCCTACAACCGTGTCGCAATCCGATCGGACTCCCCCGGTCTCTCTATTCGACCACAGTGAGCATCGAAAAGCCGTGGAGAAATAGCGAAAAGTACCGTTCGCCTCAATACACAGACATACCTCTCCTCCAACTTCTGAATGTGCAGCACATCCATTTTGCACCACGAGGGAAAGGTGGTGTTGTAGTTGTTCCTTGAGCACCTTACATAACAATCAGATATCTGGGTGTTTTTGAGGGTGACAGTTGCACGTGAGGGCCTTTTCTGGGCATCGGCGTAGTGTACAAAGTACAACCTGCCGTTTACTAGGAAATGAGAAAGTAATCCACTGAGTAGTAGACCATTAAGTGCTCAAGGGCGGAGAATAGGGAAAGGGAGGCAACGTTGGAGGTACAGATATCGTTACTGCTACGTCCCGAGGCAAGGGGGACCGTCCAGGCATTTTTGCCTCCACCGACCATGATGTTTTCAGCTACTTTTCTCTGTAATTATTGTCAGTTTTACTAATACTGAGACTCAGTTGGCTAACAAGAAAGCAGCAAAGAAATAGTAAATATGGTACTATAGCCAAAGCTCTTCCTCACTGCTGTCCCTTTCTACACATGCGTCATGCAGAGGGTGATGTAGAACTGCTTTAATCCCAGACTATGCCCTGCACCCAAGCAACCAAGTGCCTTCTAAGAAAATCCCCGCAGGCACTCGGCTCTGTTTGCTGGAGGAGAGTTTGCAGCGTATATGGCCTGCGATCTATACTGTCAACACAGCGGACTCAGAGCACATGCGCCCTAAAAGCCATCGGAAAAGAGAGAAGCTTAGCCCCCGTTTTACCGCAGTTCGCCGCAACGATCAATCAGAGGCCTGCTAAGTGCCCTTTATCGAAGCTTCTCGGAGGATTGCGTTATAAACGATCGTTTTTCCCTCTATAGGAAAAAGGCGATATTTAGAGATATATAGAACGTAATGCGCCTCGAGCATTTCCAAGTTCTCGGCAGTCGTTACCACGGTTGCTCGTGCTGAAGTGATTAAAAACACTTCCAAAAAAAGCCAGGATTAACTAACCACAAGTGCCGCTTCGTAAGTTTGGGAACTAATGAGAGAACCGAGTACTTACCCCTCAGGTCTTCAAAAATTGCTCTCAAAAACTCCGAAACTGCCACAGCTGGGAAGCTTATTGGAAAACAGGCAGCGCATCTCCAAATTTTGATTTAATCTAGCCTATTCCCGATAGTTTGAAAATAGGTGGAAGATTAAATAGACTAACCTTAAGGACGCTTGCATAACACTGCTCCGCTGTAGGCCGCAAACGTGAGCACGCCTACGTTAATGGAAAGGTCGCTCGTGGAATTATCGGCTTTTTTTCAACGACATTTATTACTCCCTGTTTCAATAACAAATTGCCAAGACAGATATTGCATATTGCTTTGCTTATTACTACGAGAGGTGTAGCTTCAGAGTTTTCTTATTGCTGTTTCTGCCTATTGAAGTTTCTTGCTTTATATACGATGGCAACTCACCCATCTGGCTGCCCCGGTATAAAACATGCTACCGCTTTCGTTTGAGCAAGAGTACTTTCACTCAGCAGAAACAATGTTTCACTTTCGCTCCGAGCGTCATATACGATTCCCTGCACTTGCCCCAGGCAGTTTCTGCGTATATAAGATCTGAGCTCGCTAACCCCTCTCTAGCTTCCTTTTGGTGACTCTCGGAAGAGCCGAGCTCCTTCACAGCTGCTTTTTTACTTTGTTGATCACAAGAATGGAACTGATGTTAAATGGGAGGGTTAGTCGCTCCCTTGGGAACCGCCCTTTCGGCAAGTCCTACTCGAAAGGCAGGACCGCCCTTTCCACTGCTACTGCTACTAGCACTACTACAACACTACTCATACTACTAACTCCAACACTTCTACTATTACTACGATTACTGCTATCCCTACTTCTACTACTACTACCACTACTACCTCTACTACCAAAACTGCTACTTCTTCGAATACTAACGCTACTACCACTACCACTACTACTGCTGATTCCACTGCTACGGCTACTACTGCTGCTACTACTACTACTACTACTACTACTACTACTACTACTACTACTACTACTACTACTACTACTACTTCAACTACTGCTTCTACGAGGTTGTCGAAAATTCTCAAGGCGGCCAGCGACAACTGAGCAAAGCGATAAGACGGACCCCGGATGGTAACGCGGTCATGTCGAAGTGTACGCTGCCATCACAAACTCTTCTCATCATCCACTAGTATGCGCCAACCTCCTCTGCCCTTCCTGATATGCTCAGTGGAATCGTACCCAAAGCGAAATAGGAATCTTCGCGGGGAGTCTGAGTCGTTTGAAACATTGAACTCCATAAACTAAACTGAACTAGAAATATGGAGGAACCAGCTTGAAAGATTGTTAGAAGGGCATGGCCGTGGCTGCTGCAAAGCAGGAATATTTTGTGGTCTCTGGCAGAGGTGCTGTCCTGCAGCATACCCATCTTGACTGATCACGATATAGGGGATGGCGTGGCGAGTATGATTATGATGATGATTACTGCAGTACTTCAGTGCTTGTAGCAGGGGTTGAGGTGGTGGTTGTGGCTGTAGTGTTGATGATACGGAAGCGCCAGGTCTTAACCGCACGCGCCGTCCATGGGCCCAGCCATGGGCCAACGCATAACCGACCGCCGAAGGCAATGATTCACCGACGAAGAGACGTCCCAAATGCGGAAAGAATCGATCGGCGCGCCTACATGGTCTGCGAGGGCGGTGCGTACGCTGTTAGCCGCCAGGGTGCGCTTACGCATGTCGCGTCTACCGAACAGGCCCTTCTCGAGGACACCCCCTTCTTGTTTACCTCCCCTTTCCCGCTGTCTGTCCCTCGTACATCATCTGCGGTAGTTTGCTTTTGTGCAGCTGGGAGTCACCAGCGTAATAAACCTCAACGCGCTTTGTTAGGCATTCTGCTCCTCCTTTCGAAAATGACCGAACGCTTTCACTTCGCCCTTTAATGCCAGGACGAGTCACAAGTGCAGGCCAGATTCCAACCCTCGAAAGGCTTAGAAGCAGCACGCGCTATATATTCACTTCAGACAGAGTCCTTCTAGGCATGCCGTGTGTATGTGTCCACATCAATAAATTTATCCTACAAAGCGTAGTCAGGAACTGTTCAAGCCTTTTTTCTTTCTTTTTTTAAACAGGCGGAGCCAGCTGGTTAGCCCTCTAGTTGTCGGAGAGTCACGTATTATACAGGCTGTAAAAATATGAATACATTTCGTTTACAGTTGCATAAGTACAAAGAATGCTTACGATATTGCAGAAACTACGTTTTCAAGATATTTAGGAAATAAGAGTTATGTCATTTGCGGGACATAAGGCTTGCAATTTGGACGGGTCACCGGATGGACAGGCAGGTGACAGAATGTTTTTGAGATTTCCTGTTTAATAAATGTACGCACCTCAGTACCGGTGCGAAACTTTGTCCTTGTTAGGCGGTCATAAGATATCTTGTTTTCTTATGAATTGTGCAGAGTTGGATTTTTTAAAAGAAATGTTCCAAATTTTTACCCTTTTAGGGTATTAAATCTATTAATAATTGAATGTCGGAAGTGGATAAATTTTCGACGCCTTCATTACGAGGCTTTGAAGCATTCAGCACTGTTTAAGAGAAACAGCGATGACATTTGAAAAAAAAAGAAAAGCAAAGACAACGGCAGTGCGTGCTTTGAATTCATTAAGCAGCACTCCGATTTAGCAGAACTGCCCCACCCACACAAAGATTCAGATCATTGCTTCGCTACCCTCCAAGTAAATGCAAATATGCGGCAAAAGGTAAATCGCAAACTCAAAAATATCTCGGCGTATTTTCCTTCCAAACTTCAAACGCCCGCATTTTCCCGCCTGGCAATTTACCACACTGTCGAGTTAGATGCCGGGCGCGTGCATCCTACTGCGCTGACGATCTTTTATTTTGACAAAACATAAGCTTCAACTTTTTATCAAGATCGTGACCTACCTCGGACATGTTCGAACTTGCAGCTACGCTGCAAAACGCAGTGTTCTTTTTAGCGTTCTAATTTAGCACATGTGACGTCATGCGCCAAGAGCGCCTGTATACTTGCGTTGGAATGCACGTAACTGATTTCACGTATATCTGTGAAATCCTTTGTCGTTTCTCGCCACAGAATGTTAATGAGGACCCGGTGAATTAACGAGAGGAACAGTTTTATTTCTCTCTTATCGCTTAGGAAGCAGGCTCTTGAGCAAGTCGGTTGTGTTGCTTCCGAGCGCTGATAAGGCGCCCGCAAAACGATGTTCTTTCCTTGTCTCCTTTTCCCCGGTGGTTTGTTTTTATCGCGCAAAGGCTTCAATTTCTCCGCTGCTTTCTCCGCTGCTTCCCAGGGGACCGTGTCTTATGCCCGGATCGAAACATAGCGTGACAGTTAAAACAGGGCGTGTAATGGTTTCGTGGGGCACGCATCCGTTTTCCAGGTTTCTGCAGTCGACGTCGGCTTTTTGGACTCGTTCCATTTTTTTTTATTATCTGCGGTATTGATGTGGCCACATGGAGGCCGCGGGGACAAGCGTTTGTGATTCGTCCGAACGGGGCATATAAATTATGAATGAAGTTGCATTATTACTGAGGGGGTGATAACATCCTGGCCTGCACCCGTTTGTCCGACGTGTAAGCAGCAGTCGCGGAGCTTCCTGTTGAGGCTTTGCGCCTCTCTCGTCATTTATGAGTTCAGGTGCAGGCATTAGGACAGTCGTGCTGAACACTAATTCGTCTTAAAATGGCCTAACGGACTTAAGCCACAAAACCATGCAAAGTAGTCTCGTGAAATTTCTACAGTGCTTTGGTTCTCCGTCACGCAAGTATAAGCTCGCAAATTGGAATAACAAGCTTCGCATTACGTGAAGACCTCGTCTCGACACTCTAAAACAGTGCTTTTCTACGTCGTTTAGGTTTCGTGACAGTCATTCATTCAAAGTTGATAATTGTCTTTACCCTTCTTGTATATATTTTTTTTTTCAGTTTAACAACGTATAAAGTGCGGCGCAGAATTATCGTTAATAAAAACAACTACAAAATTTTATAGCTTTAGATACGATGTTCTCTACTCCAAGTACATTCCGTTAATGTAGGGACACACCTTTCGAATGACGCGCCGAGAATTGTGGTTCCCAAATATTCACACTAAGCGGATGAAGCTCGGGTTATACAGAAAGCCTGAGGAGTTTTTCCGCAAAACTAGTTCGCACAAACCGACGCTGCCCGGAAGCGATAGCATGTCCCTAAAATGACAGCCTTTCCTTCTGAACAACGAGAAAACGAGATTTGTTATTTTCTTATTATGTACTTACGCATTTATTTCTACTAAAGCCCCCGACACAGTTACATGCGAGATGGGTATACGCGGTGTAAAAAATGATGGCCTTGATGTAATTCTTCAGGCGGTGCTGGTCGGCAGGTTATTCCTGTTACTAGGAGTTATTAAAAAACAAGATAGGTGGATATCAGTAGTTTTCGTTATCCTCCCGTTCCCGCTGTATATATCAGCTCCATTGTTTTCAATGCTAGGTTTCCTTACACACGTGATTCTTGTTCCTAGGAGTTATTAAAAACAACATAAGGGGCTGTCAGTAGTTTCCGTTATCCTCCCGTTCACGCTGTATATATATATATAAGCTCCATATTTTTTTCTGCTTTGGGTTTCCTTACACACTTGTATCAGGTGCAGTGAGCACAGATACATCTTAGCTGCTCATTGCGTAGTGAAACCAAATGGAAACAGCTATTAAATTATCGCAAGGAGACGAGTGTCATACAAACACTTAAAATCTTGTGTGCCTGAGTGCACAGTATATTTGTGTGGATGTGTTTCATGTCATCTAGTTTCACCTTCATCTGAAGTAGCTTAGCGGGTAGACTACCAATCAAGCATCTCTAATGATCCTTGAAGTGTCGTTTCTCCTCCTGCCATGAAACCGGAATTCTAGATTTGAGTCGGTGGTAACCCGCCGCGGTGGCTCAGTGGTTAGAGCGCTCGGCTACTGATCCGGAGTTCCCGGGTTCGAACCCGACCGCGGCGGCTGCGTTTTTATGGAGGCAAAACGCTAAGGCGCCCGTGTGCTGTGCGATGTCAGTGCACGTTAAAGATCCCCAGGTGGTCGAAATTATTCCGGAGCCCTCCACTACGGCACCTCTATCTTCCTTTCTTCTTTCACTCCCTCCTTTATCCCTTCCCTTACGGCGCGGTTCAGGTGTCCAACGATATATGAGACAGATACTGCGCCATTTCCTTTCCCCCAAAACCAATTATTATTACTATTATTCGCTGGTACTTTTCACCGTGGAAACGTAAATAAGATTATTTCAGATTTCCGCTATATTTACACGACCTAAATATGTTTCAAATATAAATAATTCTTTTTTTTTCTCTTTCTCTGCCCATGTCCATACATAAACATTCGCATAACCAAACACGCATCCCGGAAGTTAGGCTATTCTCTTACGCAACACGACTGCCTTGTTCATTAAAATAGGCCAAAGGACTCCTCGCACGCAGAAATTGCCATTTTCGAGCGTGTTGTTTGGCGAGAAAGAAAAATTGGTGCATAAAATTCGCAAATTAGGCGCCTATTTTCTTCATCTATTTTCTTCCGCGTTCCGCCAGAAAGCGTCAGGTCACTACAGAATAATTAAGCACCTCTAGCTTGTTTGTATCATCTGCGTCAGGCGCGACACTGTGCAGTCGCTAAACGACTCGGGAAAATTGGTGATGGATGCTACATCTCTCTATAGATTTATTGTCCGGCAATCGAAAAAGCGTGACAAAGCAGTTAGCGTGCCCCAACGAATCATCCAGTCGTCGTGGCGACGCGTCATTAATAGTCAATATAAGGAGATTAAAATAAAAAATGTGAGCATTATACATTTTTCATAATGGAATTGGAGCCCCTAGCGTGAAGGCAAAGATATGCAGCCACCCTCGTTTAATCACTTGCCAGTCGTATTTCTGTTCATTTAACCTTGTGGATTGAATATACTAATACTGGAGAAGAGCAGTTGATAAAGAAAGAATATGAAATTATATTTTGGTAGTTTCTGCATGCTAATTACGGCGCTCTGTGAGTTTGAGTGCAAAAAAAAATTTTACACTGTGCACCTTCTTATACATAGAATAGCTTTGTAAAGACTGCTTTATGACAAATGCTAAAATTTCTATGCCTTATTTTATCCCGCTACGAAAGGGTGCCTGCGGATGTGCAGGCGACTTTTAAATTGTTTTCCAAAGCGTCTTGAGTTGTTTAATGAAGTTAGTGACGCCTCCAACATTTGAAATCGGAATGATGGGGTCATATCGTGCGTAGAAAAAGGATCGCTTTTCAAAGACAAACATTAAAAATGAACGCCCAAAAGTTCTGCGGTGTGCCTGGGAACAGCTGTCAGGGGTGCCCAGCAAGTTCTTTCATTGTTTCATCTCTCACGCGTGTAATGTTTAGCTAATGTACACTGTAGCGGAGCTTTCGCTGCTGAAACAAGTTCGGATTAAAGAGAGAATAATTAATATATAATAGGTGTGTTTTTTAAGATAAGAGGTGCAATGCCATGATCGTGAAGGTTGGTGACATGCTTGAATTCTAAAAGATTTTGTACTATCTGTGTTATTTTCCAAGAATGGGGGCTCCGAATATGCAGGCACAAATAATGCTTGTTAGAGATTGTTATATGACTAAGTAGAAAGACCATAAAATGAGTGAAATAAAGAAGCGGTAGAAGAACCAGCTGGCCAACATTTGAATCAAGAGACGCTCAGAGGTAGTTCATTGAGTAATGTGATTTCGCTCCAATGGTTTCCCTTAATAGTTTCGTAGCTGTGCCGTCGAGTAGCAAACAATGCAAGGCATAAACTATCATTATGTAATAGAAGTAAAATTTGTTCAATATTTCATGCCCCCTATGAGTAACAATACCCACAGGTGCTGACATAAGTGAAAGGAGACGGCTGTTCTGTTTTTTTTAGCGTAATAAAGCGTATCTTACCACACGACATACAACACTCCGTGCCCATGAAATCCAGCACCAGTCATTCCTGCTAGCGTGCACACTCCTTGAGATTTATGTAAAAAATATATGAGTATGTTTGCAGAGCAAGAGCCGGTTCCGAAGTGAAAAACTGTAGGGAGACTTCACACTAATAAATCAACAAAAGACGAGACAATACCTTGCTGGTAAAAATAAAAAACATAAATAAACAGACCTCGAAAGGATGCTAACAAAAATCTAACACCTTATAAATTCGAGGGAGTTATGCAAAGCACAAAACAGTAACTAAATGGATCTGGATAAAAATATAAAGCACTAAAATAACATAACAGAAATTCACATGAGAAAATAGAACAGCACTGCATTAGTTCCCTAGACTTAGTGCCCTAGAGAATATTCTCTCAGGTTTTTATTATGGAACACGTAATTAGGCTTAGAAGGCCAAAGCACACTCCGTGTTTTTCTGTGCGCACATGCACATGCGAGAGCATGTGCATGTACATGTGCATGTTTGCAGCATGTACTGTAAAAGGAGCAGAAAACATTCAGGTCAGTATAAAACTGCAAACGTAAAATAAACATTCTCAGTGCACATTTCTTTCTCTAGCCGATTCCTCAAAGCTGGCGCGAAATTTAGCGACCCTCTGGATAATGTGTAAAGCCGAAAAGACAGCTCATTACTAGGGTGAGTCACGTTACACCTTGTTGTGTTATCCTAACTAGTTATCGCGTGGCCCTGTCGGCGTTATTGCTTCTGATATCATACAAAAGCAGTTTACTTCTTGCTAACTTTTTCGAGTCGGCTTCTCGCGTGTGGCTTCCCAGTTCTCACCAAGGTAGTAATGACATTGTGGTAAGTGGCAGTGTGGTAAAACCCGGAAGTTGTAGTAAAGAGAGATGAAATGCCTGCTTTCATCGCAAATAACTTGACCCGGTCTGAGAAATCGTGCTCTTCTATAAGCCGAAAACCACAACGTGCACTACTCCTTTTCTTAATGCGTATTTTCTGTTATTTTCAGGAGATGACCTGGACGATTACAACGACAACCTGGCCCGTCTTCTATTCTTCACACGAAAGTAAGCTTCTGCCAGCTTTTCAGTTCGTTTGAGATCATGTGAACCGCCTTTCTTTTCCAGTAGCTGCAGATAAGCTACCAAAAGGTATAGTTTGCACTTAGTACCGCAAAATAAAAAATAGAACAGTTATTTGCTGGCACTAACACAGGCTATTGAGATCATGTGAAACGCCTTTCTCTTTCAGTAGCTGCAGATATGATACCAAAAGATATAGTTTGCATTTGGTAACGCAAAAACAAAAAAGACGAGTTATATGCTGGCAGTAACGCGGACAATTGCAAAAGTGCACATTGCAACTTTTATAATTGCTTGGATTACATGTGAATTGCCTTTTAAACTCATATCTTGCGATGCTAGCTTGAGGCACTATAGACACCGGATATTATTTGCAGTTTTCTTCATTATAATGACGAAGAAGACAATAAAATACATGTATCTCCGCGTAGCATTCCAATATGACCTCTAAATAATTTTGTAGTTGAATTTCTTCTCAGTTCTACTTCTGTTCAGGTTTCACGAACCGACCGATGGCTGTGACGTGGAAGAAGTGTTTAGGTGATGTAAGGCATGAAAACAGTACTATATAATACACGGCACTTAGTTTTAGTTTCCTGCCACACCTAAGCCAGCCTACTTCAAGAGCTGGAATCAAAACATAAGACATGTGAGCTGTAATACTCTGTTTTTCTGCGCCACACGTGACCTAAGCACTTATACGTTAGAGCCATCATTCGGTTCATGATACCAAAACCACATGGCAGAATAAATCGAAGTATATACTATTTAATGGTCGTAGGCAAATATCGCATGGTGATCCATGCATCTTGCTGTCTTAGGCATCTTTACGGCGAAGAAAACATCTAGATTATGAGGTGTCTACAGTCCTTTAAGAAAACACATCAGAAGTCTAAAATTACTTGTTTTGGTAGTTAAGATATCAACATGATATGAACGTGGCGTGATATGAAAGTGTGACGGTTAGCTGGGACCACTCCCTATAAATTGTTAAGAGTTCGTACAACGTTATTGCCAACTGATGCTAGCAGTACCAGGAGGGTGCATCTTGAAGCTAAATTCAATTAGAGTGAAGTCGTTTAACAAATGTTAAATTCAATTAAAGTTACGGAGTAACTTCAATCTGCAGTCACAAAGGCTGATGGCATGTTACTTCCAAACAACATTTTTTGCCGGATAAAATGGACGAGCCATTGTAATTATGAGCATGGAATCGGAATTCTGAGAGTAAGCCACGACTACCAAGCTGCCATCGTAGTTATACTGTTCTACTAATCTATTTCTTGCAAATGAAACGACATACTGGAAAGGTCCACTTTGGCAACAGCAAAAACCTATTACGGGCGCGAACTCTCCAACACATGAAGTAAAAAGAGAAAAATAATTACACAGGTGTTCACAAAATCTATTCTTTCGTTACGCATCATTGCCATTGTCTAGTTCACCCAAAAGCGAAGCTATCATTTGCTGGCATGCCGTGTATAAAAATCGGAGCTGCAAAGCTATTCATTCCTTTGTGATAATAATAACTGGTTTTTATTATTATTACAGAGGAATAGCAAATTTTATTTTTTCCCTTTCGCGGACCACTTGTCTCTTCGTGAGCCCACATCACTAACAGCGCTGGGCAATAAGAAAAGAGCGCACATAGTAGCAGCCTGAAAGAAACCTTATTACCAGCGAGACCGAAAAGTGGACGAGAAACCAGGAAAAGAATGTTTTATTGTGCATCAGTGCAAGTGTCATGTCCGCAAAAAGGCGAATATTTAGAGACGCTGCGAGAAGGCAGGCAGCTGCAATGCCCTGTTCCAATAAGTACAAGCTGTATACTTCTCTTATTTCCCTTACAAAAATTATTTAGACAGTCTATAAGCTCTCTATATACTGTTGTCTATAAATTGTACAGACTCTTTATAGACAAACCCAAGAAAACAGTTTACAGGCAACACAAATCCCATACACAGTCTATGGAAAATCTATAGATTTATTGTCACACACTTTAAGCAGACTTTTCTCTATAAAGAATCTGTTGGCCATGAATATACGAAAAGAAATATCTATAGAAAGGCAATAGGTTATATAAGAAGTCTGTACACAATTTTTATAGGGGCTCAGCCCGTGGCAAACGCAATATTCTTTCCTTCGCCGTGTGGAACGCTGTTACAAGGTCTCGAAAAAACCTCAGCCCGTGTCTGAAAAACTTCGCCATAGCGTAGCCAGAACACAGCAGCGAAATGCACTTTTCACGACCATACGCTCACCAACTGAAGACAACACGGCTCGGCTTCTTCAATTTATCTGGCGTCCGACTACAACCTGAATTCGGAACTACGCTCCTGCTGTTGTGGCCATCCACAAATGTCGTGGCTAGACTAGCTGGTTCCTCAGTAGAGTGCAAAAGGATGCCCGGCAGTAACAAGAATTCATGGCATCGTGGGGACAAACAGCTTTGAACAAAGAGATGAAGCAGTGCGGGAAGAAAATTGATTCTCGGTAGTGTCGCGGCCGGACAAACAATGTTTCTCTCCCTTCCGTATACATCTCCTTTTTTTCTATCCAGACCGTAGGGACATTCCAAGTTGGGTTGCAGTGCCCTTGGAAGCATCAATTTCTCATGATCCTTTACATTCCGGTTTATACGTTCATATACTGCTTCGGCTCCCTGGACGTACGCGCTAAATAAAAGAAATTGCGCCTTTCGGAGGACAGAACAATTTTCGCTATCTCTGTTGGCACCGAGCTCGTTCACACGTGCTCAAAACTGGTCTCAATACATTGTTTTGTAGCCGGTTTTATATAAAATAAAATATAGCAAACACGTTTTATAATATAAGCGATACTCAATCAGGGGACCACAAGCAATCCGCACACGTTGCAGTTCTCAGGGAAAGATAGGCTACCTCTAATGAAACGAAGTCGAGAAAGCAGAAATACTGAAAAGTTCTAAAAGAATGCCCGTTTCATAGTGACTGAAATTTTTACTTTTTTTTCGCTGCCAAATGATATGTAATTGCCTGCTATCTTGAATTGCTAAGTTCACGTTAACTAGCTTTTTTTATTCCAGTGCTTACAAGCCAGTAATTGGGAACATTACCATGAAAAACCAGTGCTCATTTTTGTCTCAAATTTAGTCTTTGAACTTAGTCTGTGAACTTAAATTTAAAGTCTGTGAACTTAAATTTAGGAATACTTTTTTATGATTGTGCAACACTGAAGCAAGCACAGTATTTTCTTTTTGTACTACACAGATATTTGACCAAATCCGCTGCACTTAGCCAATAACGCCAGCATGTGGCTTAAGTTGCCTCGTATCAAGTGTTAGGTACACGGTTGGTCAAAAGTCCCCAGGCCACAGGGTCTGCTTCGAAGCCATATAGTCGGCCTCTTAACATCGCTACGAATCTAACAAGGTTGTGAGTGGCGAGAGCGATGCTTCTCCAACCCCATACAGCTAAACTGAGCTTCTAGAGTATCGTAAATGCCCCTCCGCACGGCTCAAAGGAGACCCTGCGGCCTGGAAACTTTTGATCAACCCTGTACATTATACATTCTTCTATATTATTAGTATTATTATCATTACAGTTATGCGCTTCAGGGTTAAAAATGCTATACAACACGTGTGGTTGTATGGCTCCTGGTTTTCCGGTGCCTTTCGACGTTCACTCCAAGCTGGAGCGCCACGCATCGGAATGAGCGAGCTGACAAATCTCTCGATGAAGAACGTCACCTCCTCATTTGTCCGGACAGTAGACGCTGCTGGAAAGTTGCGCGCCAATCAAGTCTAACGAGAGTGCCAGTGTTATACACCACTTTTGTACCCGACAGTACATCTTGCACATGTCAAGGTTTCGTTTACCGTTCCTGCCATAATCCTGTGCAAGATTCGCAGTATTAATTGATAAATAATATTTTATCCGTTGGCACATTGACATTAAACACCTGCCGGTAATAAATGTGCCCGAAATCCACTCAGTGCTAACCTTGTAAACAAACAGCCTTATATATCCTCCGCAGGAGAAGCATTCTAGCGTTTATCACAAGCACGGTGAATGTATGCCCTTGCATTTTTCACCAAACAAAAATTTGTACTCATTCGGTATATCACTGCACAGTTTAATGTTATTTAATTAAGGTGAACAGAAAAAATTTTCTGCGAACGCTTCAGCTAGATTTCCCAAATTCAAAAATGCTGTATATTCGTCCGGCACTGTTCTATGCGAACCAGTCGTATATGAATTGTATGCCTCGTGTTTGAAAATTAAGCCGTTCAAATTTTAATTTCGTTTTACTTTGTCGTTCGCGCAGGGAGTGCTCACATGCGAGATTAAACTTTAACGCTCATAATTGAGGTCCCGCAGTACCTATCCACTTTTTAATTTCGCTTTCTGCTCGATAAAGAATGCATGAATCATTGACATACGCTTAGAAGGTTCGGATGCACAGGCATGTGCCTAATGATAGCCTTTGTGTCTCCCGATCAGGGTATCCGTCTCGGCACCAGTCGACTCGCTATACTGCAAGCGAAATCATGACACATTCAACCATTATTTTTTTTTTTTGCGCAGCGAATGAGCTGTTGGCGTGACAGCAATCCTTAAAGTTGCGATCAGCGTTCGCGAAATCATCACCTTATTCTGGGGACCTTAAATTTTAACCCTAAAAAATAAAAACGTCTCGTCTCACTCTCGTCTCACCCGCAGAACGTGGCAAATAAGCAAACGATATAAATGTTTCGTGGAGCCAAGTTCACAACAGCGCTTATAAATTTCGAAAACTACGAGTTTTTTTTTTCCAGGGCACTTTGTTACACTTGTCTTGGCGTGTTATAATTCATTAGTGGTCACTTCCCTTAGTATTTGATTTCCTTTTTCCTGAATGAGCCCCTAAAATTGTCCAGAGAGGTCACTTTCATGCTACCTTTGACGGCGATAGCTTTTAGTATTACCCTCGGAAGTTAGTCATAGTACGGCGTCCTAACGCATTCTTAGCACATCTAGTGGTACGAGAGCACTTGCTCAGCCGACGCCGTAAAAAGTGCGTGTCTGCACAGGTGGTTATGAGTGAGTTTAAGAAAAGCAAAAGTGCGGTTGCCACTCATCTGTCAGGGGACAAAGAGAACAGATTTAAAAGATTTACAACGTTTACACTAACTATCATTTAATTTAGTGATCTACAAAGGAAGCAAAAGCGCTGTCCATTTTTTCTTAAAAGCGTCCCGCCGCGGTGGCTCAGTGGTTAGGGCGCTCGACTACTGATCCGGAGTTCCCGGGTTCGAACCCGACCGCGGCGGCTGCGTTTTTATGGAGGAAAAACGCTAAGGCGCCCGTGTGCTGTGCGATGTCAGTGCACGTTAAAGATCCCCAGGTGGTCGAAATTATTCCGGAGCCCTCCACTACGGCACCTCTCTCTTCCTTTCTTCTTTCACTCCCTCCTTTACCCTTCCCTTACGGCGCGGTTCAGGTGTCCAACGATATATGAGACAGATACTGCGCCATTTCCTTTCCCCCAAGAACCAATTATTATCTCCAATCTGGCTAGCATATCGACAGCCGCTCATCAATTGTAGTTTCTATACTGAGCTCAATGAGGTTTAATATCAGCTACCGCGCAATGAACTCACTGAAAAACCAATGGGTACATTATGAAGCTTACATTATACTATTATTTCAGCTTTTTACCCTTGACGCTAGGCAATAACTTGACCTAGGCTTGTCTGCTACACACTTATGCTGCCCAAAGCATCTGCGGCATCCCCTATAAGCTTAAATTATGCTGTCATATGTTAGGTCAACCTGAATGATATGACAACATGGTCAATATGGCGAATTCACAGGAAAGTTTTCCCGGCGCGCCAATTACTTGTTGCAGCCTGTGACTGCACGTCTTCGGAAAAGTTAAGTGGATAGATTTTCAAACTCCAATTTCAGTCCTATACAATGATCCGACATTACAAACGTTCGTGTCTTGTCCATTCCAATCGACTAAGTGCTGTCGTCACGACCTCATCAACTGTTTATACAGCGATAAACGCATTTTAGAAGCCACGCTAACAAATCTTCGGTGAATGTTTAGAGCCTCATTTGGTCTTTAGCTTCTTAGCCGACAGTGTTGCTTTCGCGCATAAAAGCCGACAGTGTTGCTTTCGCGCATAAAAGCCGACGCACCAGCTTTGCATAGTCATTTTTCCGCGCTAAACATTGTCCACAACAGCATCTGTATAATAAGTCAAGCGAAAATCTCCGCGCGGACCTTTTGAAAGGTGGTGATGTTATTCGGGTTATCCAAAGAGTAGCTGCTTTTGTGTCGCTCTCGAGAACATGAGTAGTGAAATTAAGTGGTTAAGGCGGGGCTTGTTTATATAGGTTTTAGAGTGAGCATGCTCGTCAGTAGTGTGCTGTTGAGTAAAACAATAAGCGAATACAGTTATTGACTGTTATTTACCCTCGGCAAGGCCGAGTAGAATGGAAGCATTTTTCTAATGAAGGAATGCATTTAACGTCTGAATTTGCGGTTTCAGACGTGCGCTGTTCTTTGTACGGACATAAGGATACTTATAAATCCACGTTGGCCTGAACTTAAAAGAACATTCCGTACACGACCATATATATACTACTATATAGAATGCACAGGCCACGATAATGCCACACCGAAAACAGAACTGGTTATTCATGTTAATCTTGAAAAGTCTGTACCTAAGAATCGAACAATAAGAATTTCTTTCGTCCCAACACGATTTTTTTTACCAATTTGGCAACGGCCTTGCAGTAATGACAGAATTTCTTATAGTTACAACAAGATTCCTGTCAAATTGCTCAGCCTTTTGTCACAGCGACTGATCGTAACAGCATGGGAGGTTGAAATACTACAAAACATGTATTTTTACTAAAGGACGTGTACATACTTGGACATATTTTGGCCATGACTCGAACGTATTTTTCGAACTGGCTTTGAACAAGAGGAAGTAGCAGAAGATAGCCTTGATGGAACGGATGTGATTCTGTGGCCAGCTCACGTGAATACAACCCTCAAAAACTCGTACAGAACTGCAGAACGTCGCAGCCTTTCAGCCGCTGTGGTGGGCCATGGTGGAAGAAGGAAAAACTTAAGTCTATAGAGACTGAAAAAGAAGTAAGCATCCCTGCACGGGTCTTGTCGAACATTCCCGGGCATGACTGCCAGTTTTGTATGTTTTTGTTTGCTTTCCCTCTTCTTCTCCCCATCTTTTCGCAATCTCAATTCGACCCACAACGGTTAGGATCTTCGGAGACTACGCGAGAACGCAAGAGCTGCACAGATGCGGGACAATCTCAACCTCCCGTTTGTTTTCTCGGACCATACCTCCGACCTCAGACCTTCTTTTACGTTGGTGCTCCCTCGCTGTTTATGTTTTTGCACACTAGCGTTTTAAGCAGCGGCTGACCCTTTCGAGCGGGATGAAATGCAAACAAACCTCCATGTATTTCCCGAAATCCACTTATGCCAATAGCTACCCACACTGAGTCATTTGACGAGAGCTTGTCCAGCTACACCTAACCTTGGACTATTTCATACCGACAACCCAATCTTTCTGTGGGCATTTTTTTTGGTTGATGTTTGGTTTTTCGTCCAGAACGTATGCGCCACTCGTGTTGATATTATATTTAGCCTCTTCAATTTACTACGCTGCCACGGCGCTGGTTGTGAAGTGCTTTGATTATGTTAACCTAGTGAGCCAATTATCTCGTTTAATCTACTGTGTAGTTACTGTCCCCCTTTGAAGTATTCGGAAACATTTAATTAATTTATTAACTTAGAATGCTAGTTCTTTTATTCATTTGAACAGCGGCAATGAGCTGCATCCCTTAGAATGCAGCAGATTTTGTGCAGTGCCAGTACCGAAACTGTATTCTCAAAACTTCCTGAATTCATAATCTTGCAATTTTCTGCGAAGTTCTCTGATTCTCGGTCCCAGTTTGTTTTACCTTCTGCCTCAAAGAACGGAGATGGGCAATTCAAGATGCGAGCAAGTATCTGTTTTCTTGTGCAAATTGATGTAGAATAATCAGCATTCAAAGGGGAAATAAAAAAACAAATAATTTTTCGTTTAAAGATCATGGAAACATCTCCTGTGGAGAGTCCTTAAAGTCGCTCAATCACTATGTTATCTCGTAATAGACACCTGAGCAAAATGATATACTTCCGCATGCACCAGAGAATCCACAATATCGCTCGAAAGTTGCCGAGTCCTTTTCGGCGGCTTCTTCATGCTCGCAGCCACCTCCGCTTCACGCTGCTGCATGGCGGCTGTTGGTTAGATCGCCATTACGCAGTTGTCTAGAGATGGCTATTGGTTAGCTAGCATAGCCGCGGCCAGTCAGGAGCGTTGCTCCGACCGGTAAGGAAGCTCCGCCCCACGGGAATTCCCGAGGGGAGGGGTGGGGGGGGGGGGAGGTGGAGGAGGAGCGCTTACCTTTGAGCGCGGAAAAAGTGACGAGAGGAGAAGGAAAGGCGCGAAGACGCTGCAATTCAAACTTTGTGCTCAGGCGGCTTCTACAAAACGGATTAAAAGTTATTCGTCGAGGATATTCGAGAAACGGCGTGCTTTAACATCCCAGGAACACCGCACCTTATTGACGGTCCCTTTCAGACATTCTTTAACACTCATGTCTACTGCGGACATAACATTGTACCTTACTCTTAATGGGACCCTGAAATTATTTCGATTGACGCATTCTAGTGCAAAAGATATGCGATGTGGTCTTTGACGGGTATTCGAGTCAAATTTCAAAGCTCTACGTGAACCCTATAATTTAGAGATAATTTTTTTAAAATCAATACTCGCAGTCGCTTCAACCGATGACGTCAGTGGGCAGAAGGGGCGAGGCTGGCTCTTCTGCCCACTGACGTCATCGGGGTAAGGGGCGCGCAGTGTGGTGTGTCGCCTCATTCGGTTGCGAGCTACTGCGAGGAAAGATTTTTTTTAAACAACTCTAAATTATATGGTCCGCGCAGTGCTTTCAGATTTGACTGGAACACCCACAAAGACCACTTCTACAGATCTGTCGCACTAGAATATGCCCATCGAAATCATTTCAGGGTCCTTTAAAAACCAGTCTACCCGGTAAATAAATGGCCTTAGAGCTAGCTGTGGCTGTAAACAAACCGGAGTGAATACAGTGAAGTGTGTGGCCCCCAGAGCAACTAGAACACAGCAGAAAGCAGGAATGTCACAAAACAACACATCTGTGCTCGAACAGATCAAAACGGCTGAGGTGTTTCGCACTGAAAACTTGACAGAACACACAGAACACTCAGGCGCATGATGGAGACATTTTAACGACATGCTCGGAACTCCAGGAGTGACCTTCGCCAACAACACATTTAAAATTTCCCGTTTTTCATATGGACTGGCCTCGCGACTTCCGTTAACTCAATGTTTCTGACTTCAGTTTACGCTGTGCACGGTCCTTGCCAATGTTCAGGATTCCGTGTTTCACAGCAATAGACAAGTACCTAATTGCATTCATGCTGATAGCTGCAGAGCCCTACTTTAAGTACAGAAGTACAGTACTTTAAGTACTGACTAGAGCGCTGGCCCAGTATCGAACTTAGGGCTCTTCGGCCTCCAATCTCTTTATCGCCTATCCTGCAAGACGAAAACGACAATCTCGTGATCAAATGGTGCTCCATGCCATTCTCTACGTGGTCGATGAGGAATCAAAACACTCATCCCTCTTCTGGAGCACGTGAGGCTTCCGTGTGTTCGAAGGGTGCAAACAAGTCGATACTTTTACTCAGAAACGAAACAAATAAAAAATGGACTTCTCCCAGCCCTCCATTCGGTCTTAAAACTATTGCACTCAACGACAAAAAAAAGGGGGCGCTCTTGAAGCCGGAAGCAATAAGGTTTCTTTTTCTTCGCTTCGATCTCTATTGCCTCCACTCTTTCATACGACCACCCGTCCAAAGATCCGATCGTTTCCGAACAAGAACGAAAGGCACTGCTCTTTTTGTTCTGCGCCCCAGAACGCTCGTGTCTATCGCCTCCCTTTACTTCTACAGCCTCGGGGGATTCGTGACAGTATGTAGTACGTTGAATCTCGCGGTCGTAAAAAAAAAAAGCTAGAACGTCCACGCTCGCGTGGGCAGTGGCGATGCCGAAGCCATCAACGCGTTGTGCCTCCACCACGCTGCCTGGTCGCCTGATCGTTCACTTGTTCTCTGCGAAAGCGTTCGATGGTTCTCATTGTCCCAAGACAGTCAGGACATACAGAACCAGGGAACAATCGCAGCGCCCTTGGTTTTGTACTCGCTTTTCCCCTCACGTTCCGAAATACCTTCACGAATGCGGGAAAGGCAAGGGGAAACCGCCTTCCCTGGAGTCGACACGATGGGAAGGCAGGGCTTGACGAACGCGTGGGCAAAACTCCATGCTATGACTGTCGTACCCACGGTTGGCTGAGCTGAGTTGGCGTCGCCCCTAGTCGTCTTTGGCGTTCTACTTTTTGTTTACTTCTTCGTCGATGTGTCTTCGGTTGATTGTCCCGTCCTTACTTTTGTTCGGCCGGCTCTTCTGTTGGACACGACATCGTGACCGACGCATCGACGCCAACGACTAGCGGTCGAACGCTTCGCTTCGTCGCTAACTCCATGGCATCGAGACCCTCCCACGGAATACGGGCGTTGGCGGGCTATTGAGAGAGTCGCATGCCGACCCGTCAAGATTAAGGAGCGGTGGGAAAAGAAAGGGACACAAAATGGGCCAAATTAAACCAAAAAAGAAAAAGCAAGCGGGATGTCTTCCCTGCCTTGTCGACAACAGGACATCCAGGAGCCTCTCAGCGAGAAACCACGGCCCGGGCTGGAAGTGTGGGCGTGATGCGGCGAGCAAATTTCATTTGCCGGACAGGCAGTGCGGAAGAATTTATTTGCTGGACGTGTGTTTTTCTCTTTGGAGATAACGGCATAACGCTCCTTTGGTAATTTCTCGGCGCCCACCAATAGCCCGTCCTCCAGTACTGTTCCTTCTCACACATGCGTCAGCCATTGTATGTTGCGTAACATCCTTTCTAAAAGCAAACATGTTTGAACCTTCCTACGATGATATGAGTGTTCCTACACATAATTTCTTACGTGGTACGATACTCTTCCTCATGGGGGTACTCAAGATGGAGCAATAGCTCTTTCGGTTTGCAGTGAGTAAGTAAAAGAAAAATTGTCGTGGGGATTAATATTTGCACGATAGGTTCGCTGCCTCACATAAGGAAAGAAATGCTTGTAGGTGAGCAGACAGAGCAGCCGTGCAGGCAAAGCCTGAACGCAAGAATTAATGGCAACGCTAATACAAAACAACGAAATTTCTAACAAAAATGTTAAATAGAATGCAGGTCTTGGTAATGAAGGACATTGATTAGATTGGGACGACCTGAAAGAATGAAAAATTATAAGCCCTTGCCGGCACCGCGAGCACTGCGTGTAACAGGCTAGAACAATGAACGACCGCTAACGAAACAGCTTTTACCCACTTGATAAGAAATTAATGTGCGGAAAAGTATTTCCTAGCACTTGATTCCTAACTGATTGTTTGCCGTGCTCTTCTAAAATTGTTTCCAGAACTTCGTCCCCGACCCTAAACCGTATACAACTTTATCTGCTATTTTCTTTTCTTGACATGAGTTCCCTGATAATAAAAGTGCGGAGATTATTAAAGGCGGAACTTCTTGCACGCGCGTTATGTTATCTTTTTTAGCTCATTCCTAACTGCTCGCCAGCACAACTCTTATGATAGCGCTCGACTACATAGCTCTTTAACGCGCGACGTGTCAAAGCAGGCCGTTAGAACAGGCCAAACGCTTACTGACGTAAAAAGCAAGAACTGAAAGGTTAGTTCCGGTTTCATCATATGTTGCGGCTAAATTTCGACATGGTTCAATCTCTTTCTTCGGCGGGGCTCAGACCTCTCCGATCTGGATCATTCTGCGCTGATGAAGCGGGAGCAAATAAAGCAAATGGTAAACTGGAAGAAATATGTTTGCAAAATGTATAGAAGTGCAAACTGCAACTTACAGGACCGAAGTCACACAGTCTAGTTGAACAGGTTGTAACAGAAAAACGATCTCACGCAGAGATACAAGTCTACAGAACCTTGGCCGTAAACAAAGAGCGGCCTTACATTGCACATGCAGCTGTTCGGAGGTCAACAGTACTTTTACACAAGTGTAAAGCTCACATGACGAATAACACCAAGCGCTAAAGATTCAGGGTATGTCAGCGTGGTGCCAAATTATTATTAAATTTCTAAGAGCCAAAATGGAATCTAACAAAAAGAAACGAAGCTGGAATAACAGCAAGTAGAATTGCAACCATGTTTTGAACATCCGGCTTACAGTGTTATATATTTGCGCGAACCCGTACTACCTAGACCACCTAAGGACGTTTGAAGAAAGCATAGAAAAATTCCTTTAGTGCAACTTCTCCGTCATGTATGTGGCAAAGTAAACACATTTGTACCTCAAAAACTGGGAAATAACTTCTAAGGATAACTTGCCAATAAGAAATATAAAAAATGGCCGGTGATAACTCAGTATCGTACATTCAAGTTATCTCATCGATTATGTAACTGCAATGCATTCGTTTTAAGATTTGAAGGATTGTGCTCTCAATATAGCCATGTACGCTATCATAGAAAACATCCCCAGCGACATCTCTACGTTGCAGAAAAAACTCACATTTTAGAAGCAATCACTCCAAGTTACTAGTTGTGGTAACCTATGCTTGCAACGGGATGCCAGCATGGAGAGTAAAAATAAATTGCCTGACACATCGTTCTCTTTTAAATACGTATATTCTTGCACGTATACGTTCTTTTTTTAAGTTATGCTCCATGTTGCTCGGTCTATCGCGTATTGGATGTAATATTTATTCACATGCAACTAACTTTACTTAAAATGACTTGTTCCTCTGAACAGCGCTACATAAAGAGCATAAAAAGTGTCGCCTCCTGTCTCTGAGGCATATGAAACGCCTTCTCTTTTATGGTTGTCGAAATGATTCGCACTGCGAGGAACATTGCGAAATGCTGGTTCTGTCAGCGAAATTCCGCTTCATCTCGCGGCCGAAACCAGTGAGCCATGACAGCCGCAGTCTGTGAACATGGAAGCAAGATAAAACGCAGGAAAGTAGTAAGCAGGCATCATTTTAGGTAAAGCAAACGCCTTTCTACTTGGACGAGCAGGAATAAAGAAAAAGCAGCATGGAGGTTATTTCGCCAGCTATCTCCGTTTCTATCTCGGCGTTCTGATTGGCTCCTTCGTATCGGATCAAGAGCAGTACACTCTAGCATCGCGCCAGAGCTATACTGAAGGTGCTTCCCCAAGGAACAGTTTCCGTTTCGGGAAACCAGAGGTGGTTCTGGGTATTTTCTGTCCTGATGTAGAGATGTTCCTGGTGCTTCCGCCTTTTCAATTCTCTTCGCTTCTGAAACCGGCTTCCATGTTTCTGTACTCACACAACTCCAAGATGTACCCATTGAATCCTTCTCTGCGACTCCTCCGCAGACTCCTTATCTTTTGGGTTTTCAATAACCGTGTAGTTGATATGCTTATGTCCATTATAGCAAGCCAGTGCCTCACCACTGCCGTTACAACGCTTGCCTGCGCAGCGTAATGGTATTGCTGTAAGGCATATTCAAGGCAGTGATGTTGATTTAAAACACTAATGAGTGTCTGAATCGGACTTGGCTTGGAAATCTTACTCTGATAGTGAGGCGAACGTGGTTCTAGATAAGCACTGCAGACTGCTCCCTGTATCCTTGATTTGTGCAAACTGCGTGCGGTAGTTACAGAGACCGCGGGGAAGTTGTGATACAAGCGCCGAAGAAGGATCCTTGCACCCGCCCCTAAATTTGTTGCAGGAGAACACTCCACCTGTTCCTTCACGGCTTCCTTTTGAGAGAGCTGCCTATAATACTGGCTGCCGCTGGCAACTTTGTAATGCTTTTTTAGGAAGCCTAGAGAATGCGCTACTGTTCTGCAACCACTCCCTCTACTTGCTGCTATCTTCTGGTCCATCGTGGTTTAAAAAATTTACTTATGACAGTACGAAGAAAGACACGAAATATTTATAGCTGCAGGATTCGCGATGAATTTCACGCAGATGCCGCGAGAACCGGCACTCGAGTGCTTTTTCCAATGTGTTCTATACGTCTCGGAAATACCCGTTAGTAAGGACCAATAATGGTGACGCCGTCCTGAAGAACAGTTCTTATTAGAAAGTTTTTCAACACATAAACACTTCGCATATGCCAAGCAAAATTATTTGACAACTTTCACGTGCAATTGACACTGAAAAAAAATTACTTCAGAATTTTTTTTCACAGCATACACAATACCAGCTTAAACGATCGAGATCAAGAAGCTAAGCATACAGCATATAGTTTGCACTAAGCACACAAGACCAATTTGGCGGTCTTCAAATAATGTCTAAAGTACTCATTTGTCTTTTATTCAAAATGATGTCCCTGACATGCTCTTGCCCCTAATAAGGCTTGTTATGAGTCAAATATTCATTTTCTAACGCTTGATTTTTAAGGTCTGAAATTATTACTAAGCGACTTGTATACGATAGCGACAACTCTGGAAACCATTTTCGAGTACACATATATGGTGACCACAAGAGCGTTACATATAGGCCCCATAACGCCCACATGACGCTTATGTGGCCACCCATACGGTAACCGCAAAAGCGTTTCATAAGGTCCCATAACGCCTATATGTCTCTTATGTGGCCTTATGTGACCTTATGTGGCCCCTCTTTGTGGCATTTTATGCGGCCCTTATGGGCGTTGAAGTGAACGCTCTCAAAAATTATCTCTTTGTGGTCGGCTAATACAACTGAGGCGTGAAGAAAGCGTTTCCCATAATGCCCCATTTCTGGTCATACAATCTAGCTGCGCTTGGCAGTTGGCGGAATCATAGAACAGTGCGATACCGATGTACCTCGCTCGTTTTGGTTCTACAAAAGGGCCAAAGCGCTGCAGCCCTTTTGTGATGTTTTGCTGAAGAATCCTCTTTCACTGCAATGCCATAAATATTTGTGCAGGCACCCAACAAAGAGAAATTTATAACAAGTCTTCGCCGCCTCTTTTCTCGCAGGAGGAGTTGCATTCGTCGCGGAGGCAGTTGCGACCACCGACCCAACGATTGCTGCTACAACTCATCGTGCCGATGTAACCTGTGGGGCACCAACTGTCGTTGCCAGAGGATGGGCCTGTTCCAGAAGTGGGGCAAGAAGTGAAGCCCCTCTCCCCTCTACCACTCCCTCTCAAAGGAGAGCCTCCAATCAACACCGGAAAGAATCACATGCCTACAAAACAACTCTCAAGAAGGATAAAATATAGCTGGATCAAAGATGAGAAGAAAGGCAGAAAAAAAAACAACCTCAACAGCCTATGTCTCTCCCTCTCTCTGTGGTATCTCGTAGTTCGTTCGCGGTAGCTGTTTAGTTGTTTTGTTACAAGACGTTGACGCCAACCAAGGGTACCTTGCTGTTTATTCAAATCTACGGTGAGCTGCGTTCCACCGGGGGCAGTCTCCATCAACATTGCGTACATGCGAGGTTTGACAACAGCCAAAGCGGAAAGCGTTGGCGAAAGCATTTTTTCTGACATGAGCTTTGTTCACCTCTTTTCATCGCCTTCTTTGTGGCGTGGTGTTGGTGCGCGAGGTTTTTGCATTCAGCTGACGTTTGAGCTTTTTGCAGTTCCTGCTGTCGCGTAGGAAAGCTAGAAACGTGCTGATGTGTCAAACGAAGTTTGTATATCTTGGGCTGTCCCTTCCTCCCCAGCCAGTTACTGAAACGCGAGCATAGTATTGGTGAGAATTTTAAGTCATGGCGTACGCTTCGCCTCTCTGAGCCAGTGAACAAGCGGATTCACCTAAGTAAGGAATCCTTGCTAGTATGGGCAGTGACTTCGATTTATTTTCGCCAAGTGACTTAAAACTGCACCTCTAGCGTGTCCGGTGAATGCATTTATTACTCGCGAGAAAAGTGTATGTGTCAACATCTGTAAACGCGAGTCTACTGTGTACCCTATTGTTTGTGCTCGGTGCGACATACCGAAGCGTGCATGGAGTTTTTCAGGATTCGGTGTAAGCTTGGCTTTACTGAAGGCATCTCTGTCTTTTCAGCTGCCTCCCTCTGTTGCCTTGGAGTGCACTGATAGTGATGATGTTGCAACTTTTGTCCCAGGCTTCAACCTGCCGCAGCTAGAAGTTGTAACCACTACGAAGCTACTTATTTGGCGTAGCTTTGCACAAACGAAATGCGGGTTCATCTTTACCTGTGCAAGCAGCACAGGTAATTGGCCCAATATTGGGAAAAGATGGTTTCAAATTGGTCCTCTGTAGGACCAACTTCTGCCAATACATTTCCAATATTAAGCCGATTACCTCTGCTGCATGGGTGCCAGTCAGGCCCTAGACGGAGATGTAAGGTACCGTTAGAGCTAAAGCAACTGTCTGCTGAGTACCCTAAAACGGGAAGCTTTTACAAACAGAACTTCGCCGCAGATTCCCTACGAACATTGATGCCTTGTTACCCACAGTGCAGGACAGTAACAAAATAAGGCGATTGATTCCAGCGATCCGCGTCTCTTGAGCTTTTCACCATAAAGCCTGCTCAGGCCATACGAGAGCTAAAGGTTATTGACCCCATTTCTTATCATGTCCATTCGCCTTGAATACGCACGTTACCTAACTACCATGGGCATCAATATTGTTGCTTTAGAAGGCGCAGTTTCTCGAGACCCGCAGTAAATTAATTACGGTTGAAATTAAGAAACAGTGGATGATAGATTAATTACGCTTGAAATAAAGAAACAGCGGCCCCTGGTAATTGCCACTAGAGGGCTGTCCGGTTAGGTTCAGCGATATCTAGGCGTGGCAGTTCATTTGTAGCCTTGGGCAACACGAGTTCTGGCTGCTGAAGCCAGAGCCGCAATGCTTTGCACATGTTAGAAAGAATGTGTGTTTTCATTCCAAGATGAAAAAAAAGTTCATGTGTTGTTATGAATGTATATACTTGTAAGAAAGTCTAGACGTCTCGGTCTGTAAATTACCCTTGATATTGATGTTGCCCTTTGCGCGTTAACAGAGCAACGCTAGTTATGGTTCCTTCAGCGTTTGTCGCTTTTGCACCTTTTCGTTCATTACTGCTCGCAGGTGTTCGTAGTAATTCCGCCCATCATTTATCCCATTTTACTTCCAGCCAAAAAGTATTACTCTAATTTGATGTTGCGCTAATTAAGTAGTGTTTTGTACTGCTAATGACCTTCTTGGTTGAAAAAAACTTTAGGTTCCAATCCTACAAAAGGAAGGTCCATGATGCAATAACCTCATACAGGTCTTGTCAAACAAATGTAATAAGTTACCTAAGATATTATACTAAAATACGGAAAGTATCAATTTTCACATTTTTTTATGTATGTAAGATATTTATGGTGAAGCCTGAATGAGGTTATTGCATCACAGAGCTTTCTTCAGTAGGGAAGAGACTTCTTAATAGAAACGATTCCTCATGGCATTTTTATGATTTCTTTTATTATAGCAACCCTATGCGCTGTTGAGTCGTAAAAAGCGAGTTCTAGCTACTACCTCCACGTAGCATGTTTGGAGGAGAAGGAGAGTAAGCATCGAGGCGAGGGTTGTTTAAGCCTTCAATGTTTCACTCCTACTTAAGTGCGCTTCCCAAAGCCGTGGCGAGACTGCGTGGTTTTTGTACACATTGCTGCAACTGTGCTCCTTGTTCGCAAGCATACGGCTGAACGTGTGTCGTTTCTTGCATGCTGCTGTGGCGAAAAACCGAGACGTGTACGTCAAACTCGTTTTGCATTGTGAAAAGTAAACTTCTGAAAATTAAAAAAAAAATACAAGTTGTTGGTGTGCTCATCAACTGCGCATCTATAGAGCATCTATATCGACGAAACGTTGTGCTTGATGTGCGCCTGACTGTCTCCCCACGCGTACCTAATGTTGGGAACTGCAAACGAACTCAAAGTTTTGTGTTGTTCTTTGTTATGCATTGTAGATAGTTGTAATAAAACACCCTTCGTGTCTGCAAGCACCAACGTGAGAGAACAGTTGAACACGCTGACGCAATTTTAACGTCAAATCTCTTGAAACAACTAAAATCTTATTGAAATTAAATCAAGGAAAAGCATCAACCCAATAGGCTATGCGTATCTGGTACATTTACGCCGCATTTCTTGGCTATGCAGGGTGATTTTTCTTCCCCATCTCTCCAATTACCGCTTAATAGAAAAGCTTTTACCACATTTATGCACGCCAGCTTTGGAAATCTCAGCAAACAGGTAGGCGTTTTGTTATAGCCCTCCGTTTGAAAATA
Organism: Amblyomma americanum; assembly: GCA_030143305.2. Taxonomy (NCBI): domain Eukaryota; kingdom Metazoa; phylum Arthropoda; class Arachnida; order Ixodida; family Ixodidae; genus Amblyomma; species Amblyomma americanum. The sequence continues at coordinate 206,676 of JARKHS020034376.1, read as the reverse complement.
ACGCTATTATCTCAATTTGTCATTTTCGGATTTTAATAAAAAAAGTAGTTTAAGTGGCTGCTTTGAGAGACAACGCGACTAGGCACTACCATAAAAGAATTGAAGGAGCTTTGGTGATGCACACCTTAGGCAATGGATTTTTAGTTAAAGCATTCTAAGTGTTTCCGCGAGAAGTCTTTCGGCAGCCAGTAGTACCCACCCAGCAGCAAAGACGTTGCCACAAAACTTTTCGCGCCACCAGCTTTAAGTTCAATTCTAAAGCTTTTTACTTATCCTATATAGAAATATAAATCAAAAGCGTAGCGCATTCGCTGAGCCGATGTGTCTCGGTTGATGTTATAATTGTATTTTTTTTTGCGTAAAAATGTGTCACACATCAAAGTTTTTGAGTCGCACCTCAACGTTCCCAATAAACAAAACGACGCGTCGCATGTGATCTGACAGCAGCCCTAGCCCTATAACCCTAGCATAAGTGTTCCAAGGCCACATTCTTTTCGAGAGCCAACAATACGCTTCCAGTGTAACCTTATTCAGTATCCCTAACCCTATAGCCCTAGCTTAAGTGTTCCAAGGCCACAGTGTTTTCGAGAGCCGCCAGTACGCTTCCAGTGTATCCTTATTCATTGCCTTGCCGCTTTCTATACAGATCTTTCCCGCAGCCTTCATGGCCTTCATAAAACAACAACACACTAATAGAGGGATTACTTTCCATTAACAGTGTCGCTGAAACCATCCTTCTCATCCTTTTTTATACAGGTATCGAAATTCCGAACCTGTTTTCTATCCACTACTTGTCAGCATTTCTTCCTAATCGTTTTTTTTATATTTCGTTGAATCTATGAGAAAATAAAGTAAAAGCACGCAATCCGTAAATATTTCCTTCAGGAGATTTTCAATCAATTCTCGCTCTTCGAGTTGCGTTTTATGCCCCACAGGACGACTATGTTGACATCGCTGTACTCCTCTTGACGAAATTATAGCACTACATTCAGTCTTATGCCGCTGGCTTCAACTAATGCCTGCCATCTCGGCGCCTTTTCAGGTGAGAGCAACGCCGGATGACGTCACCGTGTAGCAGCTATCTTGACGTTAATGACGTCACAAGTCACAAAACCTCTGGTCGCTTATGAAGTCTTTGCACTCATTTACGACTTGTGTAATTGAAGTAGTATGTACATTCTAGAGTACGTCTTACTAATCGTAACACCGCTCAGGTGTGTCTCTTTCCGAATATCTTAGCCACAATGCCATGAATTTAATAAATGTGAGTGCTACGTGGTCTACCTGGAAACGAACTTCGTTATCGCTTTATGCACAAGCATACTGCTGCCTTGAACGCTTCTCCGGCAAAGGCATTACATAGTTATCACAATCATGCACATCACCATCGCCAGAAACGCAGCCTGATCCCACATACCTTTCGGTAGTGGAAAAGACCCTCAACATTGCTCTTAAATTTTTTCTTCACCCGCCTCTTGAAGCATTTATAACACTTTGATACAAAATGTGAAGTGGCTCTGTGATGTCCTTTTACATTTTATTTATAGAGCTTCGCCAAGGAGCACAGATGTGCGAGAGTTAACATTAAAGTGGGACTGGAGACCGTTTTTTGGAGTGTGTTTTTGCTCTGGAGTGATCCGCGGGATATTAGTAGACAAAGGTCACCCCGTAGAATTGGTCAGGGCTCAATACATATTTTTAATTGACTTCACTTCCTCTGGAGTTTCAGTTAGCAGACGGTGGCTGTCACGCTACAAGAAAGTACGAGATCACGTGAGACACAAAGACTGCAATATGGCCGCGGCTTTGTCATCTTAATTCATTAAAACTCTAAAGTTAGACAGCTCCAGAAGTTGGCATGGCAGCAAGGAAGGAAAAAGCTATTATATAGCAATTTTTGCTGGCCTCACGTCATCACGTGCACTGTCGTTTGAGTGCCCAAACTCAAACCGAAACTGCATGGAAGATTAAACTCAATCATAAGCAGGATAGTGAACATAACCGAATTTCACGTGCTTATTCATGTTTTCTAAAGAATTACGCAGCAGTCAAAAGCGAAAATATCCAGCAAAAAATATGCATCGGTACCTTACCAACAGCATTATTTTCAAGAGGTGATGGCATGGAAAAAACGCCCACCATCTCAATGAATGACAGTACTCCGTTGCTTGCAGGAGGGAGAGTGCGGATGTACTCCCTTTGCGAAAAGTAACCGAGCAACAGGTTTTTTGCTTCTCAACCATGTAACGGGGCCTTTACGGCAACCCTAAAGACCGAAAGGTGTAAGAACGTGAGGACAAGGGTTCACCTTACTCTACACAGACTCAAAGCTTAAGGGCTGCCAAAAGTGTTTCGCTACGCGGCTAAGAAAGAGATCATCGTTGCTCGGCTACTTTTGTCAAAGACGGTATATGAAGCCCAGATGAAAAGCAAACTTTAATCAAATCCCTTTAATCCATTCAAACATTTCCACGTGAGGAATGCTTGTGCAAGAAACGTCTGACATTTATTTTTAGCCCTGCAGAAGGTAGTGATCTCATTATTTGTTCCTCAGCACTTTTTTCCCATTACCAGTCTTCCACGACTGCTCTCGAGTGGGCTCTGCGTCGGAACACGGTGACCCAGGCGGTTTTTTTCTTTCTTTTTACCTTTAGGAGTCAAAACCATGGAAAGAAAATACGTAGCTTTTGTTTTCACAGCAGAATTTATAGTCAGGGGCGTACAGAGTTTCCTTAACTCAATTTGCTCTCGACAGATCACGACAGCATTAGCCTGCCATTTTTGCCTGTATATCGAATGCCTTTTCTTTATTTTTATTTTTCCTTTCTTCTGGAAACGAAAGAACACATTCGCTGCTGGTGAACAACGAGTGCGTTGCTGGGAGTCTGCCAGCAATGCGGAACGGAGGTTCCGATTGCGTACGCAGAAACTTGAATTTCAGGTGAAGCCCTGAAGAAAGCTTTGTAAGAAATGTAGACATCTCTAGTAATGCTGCGTAGCCAACATCTATTGCTTTGAAGGCAGGCGGCACGACGAATATTTTAGGAGCACACCAACCTACGTGAGGCACTTTCCTTCTGCCTCAAAATATAATATCAACAGGCAACAATATGAAACTCTCTAAAAGGGGGGCAAATATTTTTCAAGATTTAGGCTTGTCAGTGTCACATAAAGCCTGACCAGCAGCGCCTATTAGGAGAAAAGACACCAAGTAAGAGCTTCTTAAAAATTCAGAATATACTTTAAAGTAAAGCGCAAAAGTACGATCAGGAAGTGCTTAGATGCAAATATATCGTCAACGAAGGATCATGTTGACGGTAAGGATGGTAGTGGAGGTTGTGATGGGAGGTTGTGCAGGTTTTATAGCAAAGCTTACAGCTTAGCTTTACCAGCGCCACACAAAAACTGTTTTAAAAGGTCCTCCCAAGTCTACACGGGAAAAATATCGAATGTCTTATCACAGCTCTTTCTCATAAAGAAGCTGGGTGTGAGAGCGCCAGTGTTACATGACTTCTTTTTGCAAGATTCGTTAACGTATACCGCATTTTTTATGACCAAATCCAGACTAACAGTACCTACTTTCGAACACTTATAGCTATTTGATATTTGAGAGCATGATAATGATGTGTTCGCATTTTGCGTCCTCGCACTGTTTACCTCATAATGATAGGAAATGGGAACGTCGTTCGTAGAGTTCAATACTAAAAAGATAACCTACAAAGAGCAGTTCATGCATTATTTTTCTTTACTTCGGCAAAAGAGTTCATTTCCTTAATAAGCTCGGCAGCTATCGCCTAAAACAAGCAGTGGAATTGTTTAAATTCTTTTTCTTAATGCCACACTGAATGAATTACCGCTGAAGGATTATTTTCGATATCTATTCCTCTGCTCTAAAATTGATTAGCTCTGCCAACGCGTAATTATTAGCAGGATAAGAATTTTGTTGCTCATGAGTATACTGTCTAATTGAGGCCCTTTCCAAGATCAAGCTCTCAAATCTTAGTCACTGAAATTAATATGGAATAATCATGGAACGGCAGATAGGCTAACACAGTTCAAATTCTTCTATTCCAACAGCTGCTTGAGAGGCAACTCCAGCAGCACCTGCCCAATAGACAGTAATGATATCCGTAGTAACCTAGAGGCACGAACATAATGATGCCACACAAGAACCAAGGTAATAATATTCCTCGTACCCTGCGGAAGAAACTATGACTACACAAATAAAGGTTCAGCAAAACCCCGGTTGTTTTCAGCATTCTACAACCACAGAGAATGGCCTGCACTTATTAGGTTTCTTATGAACCGCATGTAACACTGAACGGTATTGTCATTGCAGAATGGCAGGGTGTAGGTTAGAGTAACCACCCATAAGTTCCAAGCCATCCTCAAACCAAAAATAGGTAAAATTATAAGGAAGGCACTCCTGGTTGTTCCGATACTCAGGCTAGAATGATGAAAACGGTTAACCCGTCTTTTTTTGTTTTGTTTCCTTTTCATTTCGGTTCTGCTGTGGCTGAGATTTTGAATTCATTTCAAGCTCGTCGAAAGCTGGGCTGTAAAACGTGAGCAAAAACATAGACTGACAAGAATAGAAAGAGTCGCAAATACGGGCCTGTGTTCTGGGCTAAAAACATGTTGCGACCCGCAGTGGACAGAAACCATAGGCCTTCCCGGATGCCCGCTCCCGTAAGCAGCGGTTCGCAAAGGCTTCTCTCCTTGCCGAGATGCAGTCGCAACCAAAAAAGCAGAAGGCGTGGGGAGGGGAGCACGGCAAAAATAATGCACAAAACCCGAAGCGTAAAGCATTGAGCCAGACGAATGTACTGGCGGGCGCTTCTAAAAGAAACCGCGATATTGATCTCATACCCGACCTAAAGGTTACCGGAGACTTCTTCATGCGGGCTTCGTAAGCATGAGACCGCCCACGGCGCTATTCCTATGAAGCCTGACAGGCCGGCGTCTTGTCGAGAATGGAAACGACGGGATGTGAAAAAAAAAAGAAACTAAAGTGATATGTTTTCCAACCTGGAAACAAATATATGGCCCACTGTGATATAAAAGGGACAGAAAATGGCAACCTTTTTTCATATTCCTCTGCCGTATTGTGTTCATGCGAAAGATATATTGAGGCAGGGTGTGAAAGGCACTGTGGGTTGGTGGTTTGAGCAGAATACTGCTCTGGGCAACCAGTCGAAGGTACTTTAGGTATCCCTATTTTGTAACGTGTGGGTGTTAGTGCCTCTGTTGCAATATGCCTCAGATCATCTGCCTATGCCTTCATGCATGCTCTTTACTCAGTGGCATATACGCTTTCCTACATAGGCGAGAAAAAGATAGCGACATTAAAGCCGCGGCTGTCGAAGAAAGGCGCTTCGCCTCGATTCCTTTATTGACGGTTCAGTAACCCACCATGCCCAAGTACCGGCTTAGGTTCACTTGGCTTCATTTCGATTAATCACTGGGGCTGTTACGTCGAGCCACACGAGGCTGGTATTTATTGCGCCCGAGGGGCTTCAAGGTTGCCTCGCCGAAAATGTCGCGCCGCTGAACCCGCCAAATATTTCTTCCCCGCTTGTCAGTATTCTTGATTTTGCTATCCTCATGATTCTGTTAAATACGCAGCATGAAATTATGCAGGAAAGTATGCAGGATACAGGAGGATTGGTTTCAGAAACCCAAACAAGTTGCAAACTCCTATCTAAATGGTACACAAAGTATTTATTCATTTTGTGACCCGAGAGAATTATACGCGGTTAGTGAAGCAGGTCGAAAGATAGCGCTAAATATTAAAGATAATTTATTTTTGGGTCGAAGAAACGCGACTTTTTTCAATTCTTAGAGTTGGCGGCCAGCAGTACTCAGGATTACTGGATGAAGCAATCCTTTCAAATATGTCAAAATACTTACTCTAAGTAATGAAAAATAAACTAATTGTTTTCACAAGCGCGGCAAAGTTTCTGAGACGATTCCTGCACCACTTTAAGCCAGTTTCTCAGGTAGGAGTATCTCTTTATTCTCCGAATATGAACAGAATGTGTAACTGTGTGGCCTGAACAATCTACAAGTAGCTTGTTCGGAAGCAAACTAAGCTGTTTGTAAACATGTCCAAAATGCGATACTTAGGTCACCTACATGCGAACTTCTGAATAAAGTTAGGAAGACGCACAGCATCTGCATTCACTTCTGACTCACTAAATAAAGGATGGTTGGCTTAGAGAAGCACGAAGCATAGAAAGATAAATCGGCACAAATGCAAACGTTGTAACTGCAACGCTTAAAATGTAAATTCAAACTCCGTCTACTTTGACTCGCAGCTTAAATAACACGAAAGTTGCAGCGAGAATCATACACTTTCGAAAGGTAATGACATGGGATCGCTTGCACACTAAACTCACCAAGCTGTTAAGACAACGCTTGTTATTTTGTCTGTACTGTGGAAATACTATGATCTAATAGGAAGACCTGCAGTGTGACCAGGCGGAGCAGTTGCCGAAACGCTTCTGTAGGGCTAATCCCGCCTGAATATTTACACCACTGCCACCACCTGCAGCGTGATCAGACAGTTTCAGAATCCGGAAAATCTGCACAACCTACTATTATGAGTTCTGGTTATATCCGCCAGTGGCTCTTGTGAAAACCTAGTCAAGTGTCTTCCTGATAGTAGATATCACTGACAAGTTATTTACGTTCGGAAATCTCTTATTTACCGCGATAGTTCACGCCTGTTCTCTCCAATAGATCCCGGTGTTTCATTCCTTCGTACTTGTTAAAGAAGATTCTTATACAGCTTCGTTACACAGAACCCAACATGCACTCGTCCTAAAGTGCTTCAGCATGATTACTCTTCATTCTAATCATCAACTTTATGTGCAAGAAAACTTGTATTTCAATGCCTTAATAGGAAAGAGAAAACAAAACACCGAGGTTTCCCACACGTAACCAGTAAATTATACATCAAATATAGTCTTCTTTCCGAGTGCAGCCCAAAGCCGACAGCCGTATCGTCGTCAAGACGAATCCTTCTTTTCAATTCTGAGGCGTTGTTTTAAGGAACACAATCTTTGGGCGGCCTCACTCTAAAAACTAGGCCGCAAAAGTTCAGTGGCTGCAATGAACAAACGCCGAGGGTTGATACTGAAGTCTCTCTTTAGACCTGCAATTCTGTGCTTTGTAGAAGCATCGTGAAAAGTTTTTTTAGAGCAATCATCCCTCGGCTCTCTAGTGGCCATGCGCACTCCAATGCCAACTGCCTTCGTTTCTCTCTTCCCTAGCTTACTTCTGCTATGCTATGCTTTCTGTGCATGCACAAGCTGCTTCAGAGAAAAGCGAGAACATTTCAGCAGCATCATCAGCGCGCAAAAGGCACATCGGCCGTGTCCGTATGCGGTGACCCTGGTTGCAATAGTCACACAGTATGTAATATAGTCACTATTGTACGGCGTTGGGAGCATCATGCAATTATACACGAAGGTACGTGCAGGGTCGGTCAAAAGTTTCTAGGCCACAGGGTCTGCTCTTGAGCAGCATAGTCGGGCAGTTAGGACACCCGCAAAGCTCATAATATCAGTAGAGGGTAAAAGAAGCGTCGTTCTAACCTCTTACAATCTTGACAGCTTAATCGACATTTTAAGTGCAAGGATATATCGAAGAAAACCGAACCCAGTGGCCTGAGAACTTAAGACCAACCCGGTACTTTTCCTATGGCACCTTGCGAAACAGTTTTGCCTCACACAAAATAAACTACTCTCGTCGACCGCAGAGGAAGTAGTCGGCTATTAGCAGATGATCCTAGGTAAAAGCATGTCTCCCTCAGGTCCAATCCCAAACAACAGACCTGTCGCAGTGCATAACCACAGTCATAAGAAATTTTACCGTGATGACAGACGCTTGTACGCCCAACCTGCAATTCCATGGTTGGTGTGCCACAGCTTTAATTTGTCTCTTTCCTCTCCCTAGCCCCCTCTCCCATAGGCAAAGTGGTAGCATTGGGCGACGGAGCCAGCTATAGAAAAGAAAATGACAGGGACCACGTTAAAAGACAGCTAGAGAGCACAGTGGGTTAGGGAACCAGCGCGACCTAATGATATCCCAGCAGAAATTGAAATCCAGGAGCATAAATGGACATGAGCAGAGCAGGTAAAGCCAAGAGCAGATAAGCAATAGTCTCTAAACGGGATAACTTTCAAGAGAAGGCGAATGTAGCGGGCGCGGCAGAGAGCCATGGAAGAGATGCGATAAAAAAAAAATTGCGGAGATAGCGGTGCAGCTGCTGGTGCAGGACTCGGCTACTTAGAGATCAATGAAAAGCATATTTCTCCTACAGGCGACACAACCTGGCTGATGATTATGATAGATGATAAGGACGGTAATCATGATGATGATTGCTGTCTTTTACTGCGCTTGTCCCCTTGCCCCCGTAGTAAATAACATCTATGCCCACTCGAACCGCGCGACAACAGTTTTAGCCGTTCCTTTTCTCACATATGACTCGCACCTGAAGCTCCAAGAGGACTATCTCTTGAAACCGCAGGTAAACGAGGGCGTTTTTGTCTTCGACACATCACCACGCCTCCCCCATTTAACCAGGAGAAAGCCCTCGATATAGCCACCGCTCTAAAATTTTCATATTTCGTACTAAAGCATTACTTGAGAGTAATAAATCCAGCAAATTTTGCATTTATACCTACCGTGCGTGTGACAGCTTCGTACTTTTCTTCCCCTTCTAAAGATCAGCTTAGACTTCTTTTCAAGGTGACACGATAAATAGACCAGACAGAATAACAAATTTTACGGCATGGGACAGCTAGAGGGCTGCGCAGCTTACGTAATGCACTGAACTTGAAGAAGTATCTTTAAGTTGCCTAAGCCCTTTGCGATCAGTCTAAAGTGCAGCCTTGTAGAGTGAATCTGCACAAAAAAGAACAGAACTCAACGGACGTCTTTCGCAAGTCTAGTCACGTTTTTTTTTTATGCAATTGGAATACTTTTCAAAGGCTTGTTCGGCTCTTTCATGTTCTTTACGGCGAGGCTACGCGCTAGAGGCGACGCTTTTTAGTCAGTCACAGCGGAAAGCACGAGCCTTTGGTTGCATCATGAGGCCTTCCAGTTTTTTCATTAGACATTCTTCTTTCTGAAGTCTAGTCCTGAGCGAAGGTAGTGTTAGGCTTTTTTTGCCCTTCTCCACTAGGCACCGTAGAGTTCAGAAGTGTTATATTTCTTTCAGATAAAGTGCGCAGTGAACTTTTATTAAAGGTGCGTTATTTCTTGCAGCAAGCATGAATTTGAAAACCTTGTGAAAAGGCTAATGGTTTTCAAACTTTGTTTTGGTAAAGTGGCTCTGTGTCTCAAGTTCTAAGGGAAATCTGGAGCGGAATTAAACCGAAGGGATGGTTGGAATACTTGCATAAGTAACGCATGGCGCAATGTACCTCTAACAATACCAGGAGTAACGGATTGCATCTTTTGAGGAGTGGGATGCCGAGAGCCGAACTCCAGTCGAAGAGTACCTTAAGGTTTTGATGGTGATACTGATGAACTTTAAAGTCACAAGGGCTGCTTTGGCTAAAAAGCGCCGTGGCAAAAAAAATGTTCTTGGCTACACAAAGTAGGGTCGAAGACCTATCTCCCAATCATGTATTCCCAAAGAGCACCCGAGTGTTAGGTCAAGGGAAAGCTTGTGCCCATTGTAAACAAGTGAGTTTATGAAGGCACTGGGAACCAAACCCGCAAGTCCTACATAACAAGCCGATGCTCAGACCACAAGGCCACCACTGCAGTATCTGAGGAATATGGAAAGAAAACAATAACAACGGAGTCCTGCAGCTGCTCTGATAAAATCAGTTCATAAATGTTTCTTTCTAATGAGGGAGATCATTCGATAATTCAAAAGTACAAAGCAAACTGTGAAAAGTGAAGACGAAGGAAAAGACTGAATGGGAGGTCGAAAATAGACAAGCAGTTTAACAAGAAAAACAAAGTTGATAACTAGCCAGCTAAAAGGGGTGCTACCGGTAAATTAAGCAATGATTGAAAGAGAAAAGTAACTGGCACAGTTTTGAGAGAATGGAAGTACATGAAACAGCACCGAAAGAGGCTGATTGACGCAAGCTTTATGTGGCAACTATTTCAATTTTTAGACAGTATGCCTGGCTCGTAGCCATATAATCTGTTTTTTTTAACTAATGTATCACCGATGAACACCCGATTCAATCTTCATTGCAACGTCTAAGAAGCCCATTTTATCGCTCTGCAGGCGAGTTACAATGGCCAGTCTTTGTGAAAATGCTGAATTACCCTACAGTCGGCCACATCCACGAAGAAAAAGGTGAAAACTTTGGTCCTGATTTTGAGTCCTCACACATATGCACACAGTGGCGGGGAGTTGCAATGTGAAGGGTATAAACCATAGAATGTGGCTGTCGAGGACTTGGTCAAGCGTCTCCTGACGGCCTCCCTGCCTGCCTACCAAGTCCCGGGGGCTCCGGGACCTTCACATGTCTATAAGGGTGTAGCGTGACAAAATAAGAGCAATTAGTCCACACATGTCATAGCATATAGTCCATAGCAAGGATTCAACTGCCCCCTCTCCCGCTCCCAAAAAAATAATATGAGAGTCGGGAACGGCATCGCGCCGAAAGTATCACCTATTTAGCTCGATGTGAACTTCTCTTATTATGGATTGTGCACTTTGCTGAGCAAAAGGCTCGACACTGAAAAAGTTTCCGTCATTGAAAAGTGTTCGGAAGCAACAGAGCTAAGGAATATGATAAAAAGAAACTTTCGCCTGGAGATATATTCATCCAAGTGAAGACATCGCAGAAATTTGACACTCTACTAAACCAACAGAACCCGGATGACCTGCATATTTCGGTTACACGCTCACAAGTCTCATTAGCGTCTAGGGCGCAATAATGGAGTGACTGTTGCAGAAGAAGGAAGGCACTCAAATTCTTGAGCATTTACAAGTTCAATGTGTGACCTGTCTTCTGACACCGCACAATATCCTGAATTTCTGCAGCACTTGTTTGCCTGGGTGTGTCCGTGTCACGTTCATAAAGTGACCCGTTCACCCATACTTAGCCAGCGTACAGAGGTGTTTCAAAGGCCATAACTATGGTCTCACATGCCCAAGCAAGAGGACTTGCCGAAAACGGCCATGACAGTAACAACTGCAAAGCAATACACACACAATATACCGACAGCAAAGGAACACATACAGCCTTATTATGGTCATGCGAAGTGGTCAAGAAAGAAAAACAAATTATCCGTCTCAAAGTACATCAAAACAATTCCTATCTTGAGGTAAGGATAAAGTCGTAAAGCAGACACCTAGATGATAAGTTTACTCCAAGCGCCTGGGGGCGGAACCATGTCTGGTAACAGTGGGCAAACAATACAGAATTGTTGACATCTGTCTGCTTCGCCCCCCCCCCCCCTCCTGGTAGCCACTCGGGCGCCAGAACTATCCACAATTCGGAGGTTTAGCCTGGGAAAGCCTCAAGGACCACCAAGGCAAGCACGGTGTACATAGTTCTTCTTTCTGTATACAGGTCCCGCCAGAAGGCGATGTTGATCTCTGTCATTCAAGAGCAGCCTAAGGCTACTCTGACTTCGTCGGGTCCAGAGCACTGCATCTCTGCTGCCTCCGGATCCCAATACATTCCTCCTAGGGACGCAGGCTTTCGAAACCCTTCTCCAGCAGCCTCTGGATCTTCACAAGAAGTGAAAAGGGCAACACCGAGCCCACCAGAGCCAAGCACATCAAAAGAACCTCCAAAAGAACAGCGCGGTCTGCTAGACCACACAAAATAGAAGCATTCAAAAATTCTGGGACCGGCTGCATAAATCCCAAAATAACTCCAGGCCTTGCAGGCATAGTATTTATCGTCCGATCGCAATTATCGCTGAAGAAAGCATCATCTGCTGAAAGTGCAAACGACTAATTAAAAACCTGAATGGTAAGCTGTATGAAATGTTCACAGAATACCACGTACTCTGCATGCAAGAAATACGCCCCAATTAAGCTAATACAATTTCACTGAAGCAATATGCAGTGTTTCATAAAGACGGACAAGACACTGTGCATTCGCAGCGTGGCGTTGCTATAGTGACTCAGAATTATGTTCGTTGTCGGAACCATTCACTGAATACCGATGCAGCGGCAGTGGCAATAAAAACCTAATAATTGGTTAAATAAATATATTATGTTCACAGTACATCCCCCGCATCATCACTTATTACGGGAAGAGTTCTAAATGCTTATTAATGAATCTCTCATAGTCGTTTCTGCTGGTTGGAGAATTTAATGCGCACTACCTACTATGGGGATACACGCAAACGGCCACTCGAGATGCGCTAAGTGAAAATTTCTTCCTTTCTTCTCGTTGGTGTCTATTCAACAAAAAAGAGCGTACATATTCCAACATATCACGCAACACTCACAGGTAATACACCTTGCTATACATTATCCATTGCTCTTGGCAGGCACCGAGTGGCCTGTTACAATAATTCATATCGAAGTTATCATTTCCACGTGATTCTAGGTACACAGAAGATAAACAACTAATCATAAATTACCCTATAAAGTTTAAATGTAATGTTGCTGATTGGAAGTAATTCGAAGGAATCTAAGTGGTATCCATTTCATCAACCGCACATCTCATCATCATCAGCAGCCTAAACACGCCCACTGCAAGACAATGCAGTGGGCAGTGCCATGCGATTACGTATAGCATGCTGAAACATCTAACTATGCATCTAGTTATCACAAACTCTCAACTCTTGATGCAACTCTACATTAGCGACGCAGTCGAGATCTGTTTTCCACACACTTCAAGAACAACAAAAATCAGGCTAAGCCCATGGGAGAATGCCCAGAGGAACGAAGCTCGTTGCCAAGAAATTAATCCATGGTCAATACTTCGCAATGTTCAACGCCTCTAAACCTGTTTTCCTTTAAGCGTGCGAAGGCAAATGGCAGTAGTACTGGACACCTGTCCAAGCGAGAGAGCAGGCATCATTCCTGTTATCTATCAATTCCTACACAGATACGCACAAAGTGTACAGTAGGCTAAGAGTACTCAAGGGGCAAAATGTTCACCCAACGCCTGTTCTCAGTGCTGCTTGCGACTCGCGCAGCCGTCAAGCAGACGCACTAGGGCAGCATTTCAATATGTATTCAACTTAGCACATTAATAAGGATTTCTTCTTGCGACATAAGCTAGCTGAGGAGCAAAAATCTATTCATGATAAAAGGCTCATCCACAGAAAAGCACAATAGCCCGTTTTCCATGTAGGAACTCGGGGTTTCGTTAGGTACATGTGGCAAGTCAGCGGCAAGCCCCGTTCGAATTACTTATGGCATGCTGAAACGTCTAAATGAACACAACCTCGAGGCTATCACCTCTCTGTTCAATAAGATACGGTCCGCTGGGCTGTTTTCTTAAAGCCCCAAAAGAGGTGTCTATCATCCCAATACTTAAGCAGGGCAAGGAAGTCACACTTGCTGCGAGCTATCGACCAACTGCCATAACGAGCTGCTCATGGCAGTTCGTGATTTCCTTGAGCTCAGCGGGCTTCTTGACCAATTCAAAGCTGGATTTAGAGCCGGGTGGTCAACAACTGAGAAGGTCGTTCTTTTGCAGTTTTATGCCAGGAGTTTATGCAGTTTCATGTCTTTTGTTCATAAACAAAGCCGTTTATCTGTTGTCGTTGATCTGGAGAAAGCATATGACATGACTTGACGATATGGTGCTCTCTGTGACCTGTTCTCCCTCGGAATCTACAGGAATATGCTCAATACCTTTCAAAGTTACCTGTTTGAACAGGCTTTGAAGGTTCGCGTTGGAAATTTGTTATCGAAGTAGACCACGCAGAAGAACGGTGTTCCTCAAGGTTGCGTTCTCAGTTTCACAATTTTCATCCTTAAAATGAATTCACACAAAAGCGCACTGCCTAGTTTCATCTCTTACTCTGTTTGCCTTTGCATTCTAAGAATGAGCTTCAAGACACGTAATTTCTCCCTCTGTGAACGAAAAATTGAGTTAGTAGTTAACGATCTATCAATGTGGGCAGACCAGGTGAAAATAGATTTAAACTTTGTGTGTCTGTGTGTGCTTTTCTAAATACTAGAGCATTCAATCACACGGAACGTCACAATATTGCTGTCCGAAAGTACAACAAATTTCATGGTGTCATAGTCGACGAAAAACTTACCGTCATCGCGCACATCAAGTGATTAAGGTAAAAATGCGTAAAGCAGCCTTCTAAGCATCTTGTCACACATTACGGGGTACAGGTCGAGACTGCCTGTTAGGTCTCCTTAGTAGTGCAGTTTTGTCCCGTATAACTAGTAAACTTTAAAAATGCTCAACGCAGTGTGGCACCTGGGAGTTCGTTTGGACTCCAGCGCTTTTAGTACAAGCCCAATTGATAGTTTGTTGAGGCGGACCAGGGTCGCTGGAGTGATGGCGCAAGTTCACAAGCAGTTCCTGTGCTATGAAGGCATTATTGCATGCGGAACACCCATGCAATATGGTTGCGTAACCTAAATAGCGCATTGCTGTTTTCCAACCAACCGCCCAGAACACATACGGTGAGAGATTGAGTTCATTGGGACGAAAGTCCGGAATACATTGCCACTGGAAATAAAGCTTGCCAGAAATTTTAAACTGTCTTCTAAATTATATTTCTTGCATAATCAAGTAATGATGTGATTTCTCTTTTGTGTTTCTGTGTTTGAATTTTGTCTGAATTTCCCACGTATAGTTTGCTGAAATGCTGGTGTGCAGCTTCCTTATACCTTTGCCCAAATGCCTTGTTTTGCATCCGATCGGACACTGGATGCTTTTGTGTCTTATTTCTCTGTTTTAATTTTGTTCTTTTTTTACTTTACATATTTATGCTGTTGCCTAAATGTCTTGCTCTGTATTGGACCGGACACTAGCCATGTAGGCTATCGGTCCAAATATTTTGTACAAATTTTCCTTGAATTATGAAATAAAGCTTCTTTTGATTTGATTTGAGAAAATGACGTTTTCCGATCTCAGCGTGCAGCGTGTACTGGAAACCGAAGCTGACCCGCGCAGGAGGCTTCTACTCGAGTCGTGGCGCATCCAACAGTCACTGAAGAATGTTAATCGCTCCCTGGAAACACTTCTGTCTTCTTAGATCCATGGTTTGTGGCCACTAACCCGGAAGTCTTCAGCACGAGGGCTTAAAATGCCAAGCTGTGTCTCGCTTGTATAGTCACACCGTGAAGAAGGGACCGAGCCGGTCCCGAAATGCCGTGTTTTTCAAAAAGTAACCTGGTTGGCGTCAGTCACCTTTCTACTAAACGCTTGAGCGTACCGGTCTCGAATATTCTAACCAGCCCCCTAAACACACAACTGCCCCCTGCAGAATGCATTCAGTCGACTGTGACACATTTTTTCGACATGTTGGCAAGCGTAAGTTGCAGACTGCCATGAAACGCTCTGCAAGCAAAGAGTAGGAATACTGAGTTTTGCACGGAAACCTCCAAATCTTCTTCATTCTCGCGTGAAACTCATGGCGCCTGATACTCCGAATCGTAAAATAATAAATGCACTCACGAGCATGTTTACTGCAGAATGTCATTGCATCTTCCTGGCTGTGAGAAAAATCCTACAAAACAATTACTGGTGGTTTAGAATTGCTAAGCACAAAATATTCTGCTAAAGCACAGTTTTTGCTGGTGGACACCACCGCCCCGTACCTTACAGCGCGATTGAGGTGTCCGCTGGCCCAGGGAGCCCGTTATGCGCGTCTTCAACTTTTTCATGCATGCAGCGTACATTTCTCTCTCTCACTACAGCCACATAGCTATAAGCGTGAATATTAGTTTGGCAGTACTATTCGTTGATGAAGAAGACGATGTGCAATGCACAGCGCGAATTACTTGAGGAGGAGGAGGAGGAGGAGGAGGAGGAGGAGGAGGAGGAGGAGGAGAGAAGAAGAAGAAGAAGAAGAAGAAGAAGAAGAAGAAGAAGAAGAAGAAGAAGAAGAAGAAGAAGAAGAAGAAGAAGAAGAAGAAGAAGAAGAAGCGCGAGAGTGTGTTGCAGTTTAACAGGAGGCGTGTTCGGCTCCGGCGATAGCCTAGTGCACTCATGCAGCGGCATCCTTTTAAAGGCCAATTGAAGTGGTTTTAGAATTCAACAATATAAATGGCGTCGAATGTGCGGAAATTTCAGGCAAAGCATCCGAAGTCTTTGTGGGCTAACAACAAAAATGGTGACTTAATCGCTGATTAAAATCACGGCGGTTTTGCGAGTTCTCCACAGCAAACAACGCCCGGTAGGGGGCGCATGATGACATCACTTACGGTGCTGGTACGTATACAGCTCAGAAACGCTTTCTTTGAAAAAAAACTAAACCAACGCGATTGAAGGCACCGCCCGCGGAGCATTGTTTGGCGGCATCCAACGACGTACGGCTAGCTGTGAGCGAAGGCAGCGTATGCATGTTTCGTTTTCAGTTTTACATTACTTCAAAATATTATACACGTTCTACTTGTAACCACATTTTACACGTCTATCTGTGCTGTGTGTTTAAGTATTTATATCTTAAGTTCCTTTATTTTTTCTGTTTTCAATATTTGTGTGACTTGCCCTGCCTTGTAATACGCTGGGCCCTGGGCCTCGTCAAGCTGACAAATGCCGCTTTTAGCCCAGGTGTCCCACCAGAATTTCTTTGGAAATAAATTGAATTGAATTCAATTGAATTAAATTTAAAATCTCGCAGCGCTTGACGTCATCACCGCAATTATCCGCAATACCTCGATGCTGTGAGCAAAAGCCTGAGATTTATTCCTCATTTACTTTTCTGTTTCAGATGCCAGCGCAAAAAAAAAACTTGGCAAGTTTTACCTGTAGCCTATATATATATATATATATATATATATATATATATATATATAGTATATATATATATATAATATATATAATATATATATATATATATTTATATATATATAGACTAGATTTCTTTAATACCATGGGATTCTCAAAAACTGCTGCAGCTGTCTTTTAAAGCGGAGGTGTCGCACTTTCGCGGTCAAGAGTCATTTTTCACAATGAATCGTCTCCGTTGTCCATCCGCTTAGGATAGAAAAACAAGTTTAAGCTCGTTAAAAATATAAGTGTACCTACGTTTCAATGGTATACACTGCTAATAGCGATATTTGTTCGCACTAGAGAAGTGAACAAAATAAGTGGTACATAAAACAATACATTAGCCGGCTTTACTGCTTGCATAAAGTTTTCTGAAAAAACTCCTGCACAAATAAAAAAGCCCTGCTTCTGCAGCGTTACAATTAAATGATAATCTCGGTATGAGGGGAGTGAACTTTGGCTCCAGTGGACAATTATTTAGAACCAGCTTTTTAAAATGAACAATAATGAAAAAAATGACGGATATCAGCGGCTCAATAGCTTCCCATGTAATTCAACGAAGAGATACACTTTTTTTACATTTTTGTAACGTGCATCTTTCGTTAAGTGTGCAAAATTTCTTTCAGCTGCACTTTGTAGTTCTTTAATTTTTCTTGTTAAAAGTTAACAGTAACCACGAAA
Source organism: Amblyomma americanum (assembly GCA_030143305.2). Taxonomy (NCBI): domain Eukaryota; kingdom Metazoa; phylum Arthropoda; class Arachnida; order Ixodida; family Ixodidae; genus Amblyomma; species Amblyomma americanum. The sequence goes on along the minus strand of JARKHS020034376.1, from coordinate 189,085 downwards.
ATGCTACTCACGGAGCTCCGGTGACACATTACCAAACACCCATTCTCCGCACTACAAAAATGTAACAAATGCGCATATGTTTTTTTTTCAATTAAATGAAAAGCCATTGAGCTGCTAATATGCGTCATTTTTGTCGTTCTAGGCCTTTTTCAGAGCGCCGGTTCCAAACAACTGCTCACTCCAGCTGAAATCCGCACGGCCCATACCGAGCTTAAGATTTAAATAAAGCGGTGCAGAGGCAGCCCTTTTTTTGTGTGTAGTAGTTTCTCTAAAAAAGCTTCATGCAAGCAAGGAAATCGAACAAAAGTATTGTTTGATACACTACGTTTTTTTTTCTTACTGCACTTGTGTCAACGGCTGTTGCTGTCAACAACGAATATCACTGAAACGTAAATACGTACAGTTATCTATCTAATGAGCTAATAGTTGTTTTTCTATCACAAGCGAAAGAACTACGGCGATCGCGCAAACACTGTGTAAAATAGCCAGTAACCACGAGAGCGTGGTTCGGCAAGAATGGTTTTACTTAACAGAGTTTTCTTTAGGGCTGTAACTTTCTGAGCTTTTCTCACCGACCTCATGTCCCTTGTGTTTTCTTTGCGAAGAATACTGTCGATAGTCACTGAACGCATCAGAATCAGTCGAACAAGAAGGTATGAGTAAACCAGGGCACTGAACGACCAGAACTTTTGGAAAACAAAACAAGAACATGTTTTGAAAACGTAATGAGAAAGGTGGAAATAAAAAAGTGCTTCCAAAAAAAAGAGTATAAATACGTGTCTGGAAAAACACAAAACGACATTTTCCAGTGGTAGCAGATGAGCACGAGTCTCATAAACAAGTGCTGTATTCAATATTAGCACATAGGACCGTATTTTGTGCTCTTCAGTAGAAACAGCAGTCTTATAGATATCGCTTCGCATAAACTTAACTGGTCAAGCTCCGCAAATCTGCATAAATTAGTTGCATTTGCGTACCTAATTACCAGGCAGCCAGATATTTGCTTCAACCTCTGAAGGAGCTGGAAGAATTCACTTTTAGAAAAATTATGCGCTGACAGTAGTTAAAAGCTTGGACATTAAGCAAAAGGAAGCCGTGGGATGTGCTCGTGTAGAGCTAGAAGGCCATAATAATAATAATAATAATAATAATAATAATAATAATAATAATAATAATAATAATAATAATAATAATAATAATAATAATAATAATAAAATAATAATAATATTAATAATAATAATAATAATAATAATAATAATAATAATAATAATAATAATAATAATTGGTTTTTGGGGAGAAAGGAAATGGCGCAGTATCTGTCTCATATATCGTTGGACACCTGAACCGCGCCGTAAGGGAAGGGATAAAGGAGGGAGTGAAAGAAGAAAGGAAGAAGAGGTGCCGTAGTGGAGGGCTCCGGAATAATTTTGACCACCTGGGGATCTTTAACGTGCACTGACATCGCACAGCACACGGGCGCCTTGTGCTGTGCGATGTCAGTACACGTTAAAGATCATAAACCCAAAACTAGCTTTTACCAGTAACACACGCGAATTGCTCGAGATGGCTTGACATGGAAAAAATAAATCGCACTGAGCCACTCAGAACTACCTTTTTTTTTACTTGTTTGAACTGAACATCAACAATGGTAGGGCACAATACTTGGGGTCAAGTGAAGGAGGCATTGTCTTTGCTGCGTTAAAGAACGACCAGAGACGATGCAAGAGAATGGAGCAGGGACGATGGCTCACCCCTTACCCTCCTTATCTTGATCTCTTTCGTCACGGATTATTCAAATAGGATTAGAGAAGAATCCCGGCTCCGAGCTCGCTGCTTGAAGCTGACGTGGGCTGCATTATGTATGGCTCGCTAAAGACGAAAGCTTTCTGTGAAAGGGATCGACAGCGGGACGCTGTCTTTGCTGTTCGATCATCGACGACAGCCTAAGTGGCCAGAAATAGAATTTTGGCCCGAGGAAAGCATAGAACGCTTAGAATTAAAGCAGAACTAAAATGCTGTTCTGTTCTGCCAGCACTGTGGATGCGAGCAATTTGGGGAAGGACTTCCTGGAACTGGGCTGCACAAAAGTTCGGCGACTGGTGCCTTCCTCGTTTTTGTGAAGATGCTTTAGAAGAGTTTATGTTAGCGGCGTGTTCGAAGGCCACTTATATAGTTGATAGTGCTTATAACTTGATTATATCTTTAATATAAAAACAGTTTGATTCGAATAAAGTTTTGACGTGTTGGAAGGCCGGGCTCCTTGGCAAGCGAGATGTGCGGGAATAAAAAGGAAAGGCGATTGTCGAAGGCGCCGATTCCTAATCACTTAGGGTGCGAAGAGTGTAAGAAGGCTGAAGTGGACATGTTCAGTACGCGTCGACAGCTACAAGACATTAAACTCTGAAATAATTTCTCACATTTGTTCAATCAAAAACCAGGCGCTAAATGATCATCAAAAATTGTGAGTTCGTTAGCGCCATCATCACGAAACATAAAAGGACCTTTTCTTCAAAAAACAAGACAAGTGGTCTAGCTTGAGGGTGAGGTATCAGTCGAGAAAGAGTGTGCTTACATGAGAAATATTCTTTTGTACATCGTTCTCATACGCCTAAGAACGACAAATAGTATTACACACTTGCCTCCCGCTATTCGAATGCGTCGCATCGGAGCTGGCTAGTTTAATGGCTAGTGGCTAGTGTAAGTAACCTTAGAACTATGGGATCGAATGCGTGGCTCTCATGATAGGAGCGTCAAGTGTGCTGAACTGAACATTTCTGGTGCTCTATTTGCTTGAAGCTTGCTGCGCGTTCATTACTTCCCATCCTAATAAATTCAGAACACCTTCTGCCCAGCGGCCATGCACAAAAGACTTTTGTTCGCGAAACCGACTTTGATGGCGACTATCACAAGAACACGTATTTTGATCGGTTTAGAAAGAGCAGCCCTCCCACACACTCCTTGCCCTGCGGAAACATTTGAAAGATATGCCCTCTTATGGAATACTTAGTCTTCCTATTGAGCGGCAGTGAAAGATAAGTGCGTTTCTTTGCCATCTTTAGTTTATTCCTGACTACTGCTGTTAAACCTGGGTAGAAAGAGATTCCTTCCGAGGCGGAAGCCTTTCAGAATATCTAATCATAAAAATTACATTCTGTCGATTGAATAAAGTCTGAACGAATGCGACGTGCTGCAGCGCAAGCAAATGACGTCTCTTGTTGCTAGTGCGCTTACTTGTTATTAGTAAGGCTGGCACAGAAATTATTACAGGGCAGCTATGTGTTCATATTTTAGAAATAGACAGCGGTCTGCTCAAAGAAACTTTCATCACCCTGCTACGAGTTGCATAGTTCTTACCAGCATAGTTATGACATTTCTTTCCTCACTGATTCCAAGGTTTCAAGAACTAAGACATTATTTTTGTTATTTTTGTTTCTTCCTCTAAGCATTGCTTCTTTTCCACAAAAGATCCTTTTCGAATACTTAAGGTATGCACACTTCTTTCACTCTTCTTGACATGAACGAGCCAGCGCAAGGTATTACGGCTTGACAAACCGCTTTCCGTCATTACGTAAGTGTTGAGTATTTAAATTCAGCACCTGCAATAAATTCAAGCGAGTTCAGAAAGTTATCCACGTTTACAATACATTGTTACAAATGTAGATACGCTTACGAAAACAATTCGTGAACTTTTATTTGAGATCATAGCATAGGAATCAAATACACGTTCTTGGCAATGCCCGAATGCGTTTCGGTCGTTATTGAAACGAAAGAAATAATCTGTACTAAAGAAGAAAAGTGCAGCAGGTTGGGAAAAATTCTAAGTTTGTAATGTATAGTGTGAATAGTAAAGCAACAAAACTACTGTAAAAGGACCCGGCATCCAAGGACAGCAAATATTTGCGCGTTTGTATGTCTCGACTCGAAATCAGCAGTGCTTTCAGTGCTCCAGAACATTGTTTTGGAACATCATGGTCTACTCATGAATAACGTTACTAGCGCTTGGGCGCTACATGCACACTAAGTCCGGACGATTAGTTATAACTGGTTTTTTATGAATGGTCAGTCCATAACTGCGAGTGCTCAGCGCCAGCCCATCTTCTTGCACTCAGTCATAGCAATAACAAATATGATCCCAAGTAAAAAAAAGGCTTCAAAAATCAGAAATTGAACTCTAAACCAAAGTTAGCTCTGAGCAAAACTTTTATGACCTAACAGTAAGGTTTTGAAATTTTCGAATAATCTTTAGCGACGGGCAGAAAATATACACCTGCCAAAATATTCAAAATGAAAGGGAGAAAAGAAATAAATGAAAGAAGAAAAAAGAAAAAATTGTCTGGCCGGTCACCTTGCTTGCCAATACTGCCACGAGCAAGGTAACAATATATGTGCACTGATAAAGGACGAGATTTTGATTCGTTGCTCACGCAGAAACTAGTCTAGCAACGAGTTCGTAAAATTTGCCGGGTATATTTTGTGAAAGATGTAATGATCAAAGAATTTTCCTCGGCTACTGATCTGGAGTTCCCGGGTTCGAACCCGACCGCGGCGGCTGCGTTTTTGTGGAGGAAAAACGCTAAGGCGCCCGTGTGCTGTGCGATGTCAGATCACGTTAAAGATCCCCGGGTGGTCGAAATTATTCCGAGCCCTCCACTACGGCACCTCTTTCTTCCTTTCTTCTTTCACGCCCTCCTTTATCCCTTCCCTTACGGCGCGGTTCAGGTGTCCAACGATATATGAGACAGATACTGCGCCATTTCATTTCCTCAAAACAAATTATATTTTTATTCTGCCACAATACCCCACAGGATAAAGATTTCCGTACCACTACACAGAAAGTCAACGGTATTTCAACAACTGTTTTTGTTTTATTGAGTGTACTGTTCGGCATTGTAAATTTTGCTCCACCGTGTTTTGTGGGAAACCTTGATTTCCTGTATTTTATCAGAGTGTGCTTTTAAAAGAGACATCTCAGGAAAGATTCAGTACAGCAAGCCATTATATTCGCCCGTTGGTCCCACAGTACCTTTATTTTCGACTCTTAGAGAGCAACACAAAATATACCCTGAAGACACTGCCAAATTGTGGTACTTTAAAGGTCTCCTAGGTTCGGGTAAACAATATAGGCTGGGATTTGAAGATTCTGATGTTTATCTGTCATGTTTGTGAAGAAGCAAATATATTCGGAAAATGCTACGAGTCGGTTGATCGATATACCCTCTGTAGCAAACATGTGGTTCAAATATTCTGTAAGTTCAAGCCGACGTCTTGATAATTTGTATACGACTATAGATATCGCTGTCGCATCGGTAGGGACGCAGCAAAAATTCCCCTCGTTTTAAATCTAGCTTTATTCGTTCCAGCCAAAGTTCGAATGCCCCCCCCCCCCCAAAAAAAAAACACAAAGCAGCATTCGATCTTCTTCGCTTCACCGCAGTTTTTTTTTTAACCGAAATGCCACCCGCTTCCTGTGGTCTTTTGGCAATTACGCAAATAGTGACGTCAGTAGACGCTTCCTGTCATGCAAGGCGACTCGCTCAGTCACCACCAGTGGGTTGCGAAAAACCGCGCCATAAGCTGAATCCGCCATCCCGGTTCCAGAGAAGCGGCAACGGAAATGAAGACCCCATGACGCCACAACCCCGAAAACAACCCGGCCGTGAAACGTGAAGGCGATTTCTGGGAGCGCTAATCTGGTTCCTGACCGTTATACGTCTTCTGGGAGAATATCGCTCTTCTGCACGACAGCTAGCTCCAAATGAACGCAACCGCGATGTTCTTTCTTTTTTTACATTCATGTGACATTTTTAGTTAAATATTAATTCATTAAGCATCATAATGGTGTACGCAACGCAAATGGCGACCGCCGCCACCAAGTGTGGCCACTTTCATTATAAAGAACCTGATATGCCACCTGGGATATAACGAACCTTAGTATGCCACCTCGATTATAAAGAATTTCAGCGTGTTAAACTCGGAACTAATAAACCTTGGTATGCCACCTCGGGCATAATGAAGTTTCGTGTTATTACCTCGGAAATAACTAACTTTCGTGTGTAAGGCCGGATAAAAGGAAGTTTTGTGTGTTGACCGCCGATATAAAGAGCTTATTGTATGTAACCAAGATATACCGAGCCTAAGAATACTACCACCAAAAAACAGCGATAAATGTGCGTTTGATCGAAAAAAGCCATGGATCGCGTTATAAAAATGAAAATAAAGACATATGAAACAAGAGTGAGCAAATGATATGTGAACGTTCATGAGCAACAACACAATTAGAATCAACAGAAAATGCTAACGACGATCGCCTAAAAGTTTTAAGTTTGCTTCTCGATCGCTTATTCGCAATGTGACGATTTACGATTACTTCAGTCGCCCTGATAGCACGATTACTGGTAACCATGCACGAGTCTACATTACGCTGACTACGAAACTCAACAAGAAGTAATGAATCTCAAACTTTACCAGGAATTTAGGACAAGGGCTTTTAGTTCCCTGGGCTGCCATTACGTGCCGCATTGCGTTGAACATTCATAAACATCACGTTGCCATCATCCGTGCCTTAGGAAACTAAGAAAATGGTCGAGGGGTTACAAAACAGAACATTGATAGGCCGCTAGGCTTAGGAGTGCTGGCTGGGCGCTTTCCCGAATCCGTGGTAATGCGTGTGGGGTGAGCAAAATAAATACAAGAATAAATACATTATATGTAAAATCATTTCATGCTAATAAACACTTCTCAGATCGATTCCGATATAATTCGAGGACACAACAGTTCGCTTTCGAAATCAGACATATTCACTAATGACTTATTCCCTTTGGTACTGAAGTCGGAAAAGAGCGAATATTTGAAAACATTACCATGCCACCTTCTTACGCCGTTGCAACGAGAAAGGTCTTTAAATTACGTGATAAAACTGGAAATAAATATTGCACGACGTGATTATAACGCTCAATTAAGAGCACGCCTTGTCACAAAAATTGCTCATGCTGTGCGTTTCACGACATCACGCGCTTTCCGTGAATCATTCAAGTGCAACAAGTACTAGCACTGAATTAATTATAAACACATTTATAAACTAGGAATCAAAAAAGTAGAGTCAGTAGAAATTTAAATGACGATGAGCAATATCTGATTTTTTTTCGAATAATTAACAACACCGTTAAGCGTTGTTTACAAAAGCGTTTCATTCTGTAAAGAAGAATCCCTAAAGTGCCTTTTCTTAGCAATACGAGAGAAAAGATACTGCAAAGAAAACTTTAACACAACGAGCATGAGTCAGAAGTACAAATTAGAAATTACTCGACTCTAGAATAACCACAAGTCATGTGTCTCTTGCTGAAACACTGCAGCATAAGTGGGATTAGTACCGACGAGAAGTCGCCAAGTTGACCAGAGATTAGTGAACAAAAAAGTGACATGACGGTTACCACTGTGTAACGTAAGAGCAGCGACTGCTGTTAAGATATTTATATTTTACATTATGATGAGGTAGAGGATGTGACTACGAATTCATCTCTGTATAACTCTAAATCGCTCTTACTAATTTTCCACACTCGTTTTTCAAATACCCCTTATAAAAATTTTCTTATAGAATGTCTATAGACTTCTTATGGACTCCGTTTCCTTCCTATAATTATTTCTTCTGTCTACTCAAAGTTTATATACTGTCTATAGACAAACGTCTACTAAAAGTGTATGGCCATAAATCTGTAGGTTTTCTATAGATTTTTATAGTATTTGTATTGCCTATAGACTGTCCTCTAGGGTTCGGCTATAGAGAGTCTTTAAACAGTCTATAGACTGTCTAAAGAAGTTTTTGAAAGGTACCTCTCCTCTCCAATCCGTTGTTCCAGACACGCGGCGTCACCGATGGTCCTCTTCTCACCATACTCTCTCTCCTCCTTTATGGTAACCTCCCTGAGATTACACATTTCTACGCTGTCGCCATACTTTCCTCCTTCCATTGTATGCACCTCCGGGTGATTCTCCTGGTAACCATCCTCCAGCAAAGGTTTCCTATGGTTTCGCCTTACCCTCCTCCTTCCACGGTGACCAGCTTTCTACGCTCTCACAGTACCCTCCTCCTTCCCCGGTAAGCCTCAGCCTCCATCTAGGCGAACAGTCCTCCGGGTGGTTTCCATGGCGACCACCCACTGAGTGCGCCCCTTACACTCTTGCCGGATACTTCTTCCACGGTAACCATCCCCCGGTTGGAAAATCCTCCGCTCTTGCCACACCCTCTTCCTTCCACTGTAACCACTTTCACAACGGTTCCCGCAGCAGCCATCCACTGGTTACGCCTTCCTAGGCTCTTGCCATACCCTCCGCTTTCCAGGGTAGCTACCCTTCGGGTGGTTAAAATAGCAGCCATCCACCGGCTGTGCCTTCTTAGGCTCTCGCCATACGCCAGCACCAAATATTGGAATAAGTTTCTAGAACTGTGTAAGTTACAGTTATGTTACAGGTTAGTCTAGAACGCCAGGTCGATGCTTAAATTAACAAATAACGGCATCTTTAATTCTATGGAGAAATCATATCCTTCAAGTAGCAAAATTTAGCACCTAAGTCTGTGAGACTCAACCACTTACAGATTCAATGCAGAGCCACAAAGTGTTATTAGAAAACTTGACTTCTTTCCCATCCAACGCAATCACCTATCTCACAATCTTCCAGACTGGTTATATAAGCTTGAACCCACGGTAATCGTTAGAATGTGAGCGTGTGAGTTAAATATGTATTAGTTGTACAGCACTGTAGAATCTGTTCATGTGATTGAAGCTGTATGGTATGAGAATTACATCTTTGGTCGTGTAGGGTTTCTTTAGTTGCAACAGAGAGTTGTTGATATACTGTTTAAATATTGAACAAGAGTTAGGAGAAGGTTGTTGTCACGTATATTTGTAATGTTTCAGTAAAGGTACCAAGCCGGACACTAAGAGCTAGTCTGAACGTCTGCCAAAAACAAAACTATAACATTGTTCCAACTTTCAGTGCTACCTGGCTACAGTTAAAGGTAGGAAAGAACGGACACAAACTAGCTGCCTTTAACCTCTCAGTCATCGATTGTCTATTCAAGGTATGTCATTCTTATAGGTTGAGAAGTGGGCTCCCTCAGGAAGTGTACAATTTTTGGCCGAGCAGCGTCCGACTCAGCATAAAATTATTTTGCGAATATTCACAGGGCATGCTGTCTTTATTTAGTGTATGTTCATTAATGCGATGCTGGCTATTGCCCAATCTCTTTATCGTTTTCTGCGATCTTCTTTTCATGATTTAGTCGTGTGAGGGTAAATTTTGCCTAATACGAAATTTCTATTTTCCTACTAGTTGGTTCGGGCCACACCTCATGCAAGTGGCCGAAAAAATTACCATTCTTGATGATGATGTATTTTTACGGAGCCCCGGCACCTTGACGAAGTGAAATGGCAAAATTGTCTTTTGGTCTACTCCATGCATGGCTCTCTTGAATTTCCAAGCATTTCAATCTAGACAAGCATTGCATCAGGCCAGAGCAAATCTTGTAATCAATCGAAAACCGGTGGGTACCCGGCGGTGTGTAACCGCATATGATGCGCATGCTCAAATCACAAAGCCATCGCTGAGGTGGCTCAGTGATTTGCTGCGGTGATCAGCGCAATCAACTACCCTCATACAGTGAGCTATTGAACTAGGTGACCTTAAAGTGTAAAAGAAAAAAATCGATTTTATTGACATTCAGCGTAATAACAATGGTTCTGGTGTCTTCGCGGGCTGCAAAGATGGTTTGTACCGTAATACCTTAAGCCGCGAATACAGTTCAAACAGTTCCATACAAACTCCTCTGTGAATAATATAGGTAGCACTGAAATCCTCTTTCTCTACGTTCACGGAAGCGTGGTCTCGCACGGAAGTCAAATATAAACAGGTTTGCAGGAAGCCGGTTTATTATGTCATAGGAATGAATTCTGCAGGGGTGTCCACACGGTTGGCACCGACTTCATATGTTGTGGGGGACAGTCCCAGGGCGACAAGGGCACTGTGTTACCATATGGCTAGAATTCAAGCGCTAGCAAGTAGATGAGCAGCGCCCTCTAAGAGCAAACTGCGAGATCTGCTTTTGGAGTATGTGCTGCCATCTGCACAGAGAAAAAGAACTACAGTATGAACAAAGTGATCAGTGGTTCCTGGCAACTGCACTGGGGGGCGCAGTTTACAAACAATCTTTAAAACTTGGAAAGCGATTTCTTTAGAAACGCACAATACTAAAAGCCCATGACATGGACGATTTTATTTAATAAGCAAGGAACACTATTACATTTCACATAGTTTTAACCTGGTTTATTCTTAGGTACATTTATAATTTGAAGCTGCCAAAAATTGAGTAATGGTAACGCCAGCAAGCAACGCCTGTCGCTCACTGTTGAGAACGACAAGGCATATCGATTTAAAAGTGTAAACGTATTAATCAGGAATAAAGTCGCCGGAATACAGTGCTCCAAATAAAAATGTCAATGACTTTAAGTATTGGAGCTTCCTCAAGAAACCCTTCAGCCAGCATATCTCTGGCGTTTTCGACCAGCCTGCTCTTAAGTTTCAGTTTGACAAACAAGTTTGAGATTGCAACAGCACGCAGCTAAGAAATGATACTAGGCACGTTGCCAACATTTTTTTTTGTTTTGGAAGGGGCTCTAGCTAATGGAATGTGTGTGTGTGGGGGGGGGGGGATGCCTTCTTCATTGAAAAGAAGGCATCCACGTGGGAGTTTCTCTTCACTTGTGTTTTATTTCAGTACCCGCAGATTTTAAGCAATCAAGAGGCTTAGAACATGACAACACACTTCTCACACTTGGTGTCATCTCTGTTAAGGACGGAGCAAGCTAGTTCGGTCTTGCAACTACATTTATTACATATAAAATGAAACGGCCTCTTTTTGCCCAAAGCAGCAGAAATGTGTTCTACAAAGCAACAACAATAAATATATCCTTAGGTGAAGGATAGCCAACCATTCCGCGACACCGCTTGCAGATATGGCGGCGCCCATGGCGGTGCCATTGCGCTAATGGAATGCGAAGCCTGTCACCACGATGGAAAGCAGGCATTACAGAAGAACTGCACTAAAGAGAAACGAGAGGGCATGCGACACACCACAATGACCGACCCCAGTGGTGAACGAGAACAGGGAGCCGTTGGTGTTCTACCTGCACTTCGGAACAGGCCGGACACATTTGCACATCCAAATGTCTCATCCCTTTGGAATGAAGTGAGCGTTTTAATACGGCACCTCGGCGTCGACATGGTCCGTTTTAGTTCTGCCTCCATCCGCAGCGAGATCTTCGGTTACGCCTCCTTCATGGACGGTGTGAAGATAATCAGCACTTTCCACCGGTACCTCAGATATTCCTACTTTTCGAAGACTGTGCACGGAGAATCACGGTTGTCAGCAACCACATGTAGCCCATACCTCGCCTTTGCCGTCGCATCGTGCTGCCTGTACGCACTCGTAATGGTCCAGGACGCCTACCACGTCGCCGCCCTGAAGCAAGACGAAGGTGGCGAGAGGATACGTGTCATAGACAAGTGCGTCCTCATGTTCTACTTCGTCCGCTGTGTGGGCATACAGCTTGCGAACATCCTGACTTTAGTCACCTACTCGCACGAGCTGTGCCAAACCGTGAACAAGATGGAAGCCATAGAATCCACGTTCCAGCGCCCCACACGACTTCGGCCCACAGCCAAGTTCATCGTCCTGCTGAACGTCATCTTCTCTGTGACGGCGCTGTTCTCCATGTGAGACGAGATTGCAGAATTCGACGGTTACATGCAACCTCTGCACATCAAGATCGTGTACGCCGTGTTCAGCTTGGTGTTTGCCGAAACTGCATGTATGGTCTCCTTCAGCTGGACGATGTACTTGAGCCAAGCGTTCGCATCCTTCCTGGGGTGCATTCACGAAAACGTGGAAAGCTTGGGTATAGGTCAACCGATTTTGTTGTCTGAGTTGGAGCCAGAACACACGACGTTCTGTCAACTGTGGAACGCCTTTGTGCAGTGTGACAAGGTCTTCGGCGTTTGCCTTCTGGAGAGCATACCGCTCAACGTTTTAAACGCTTCGCCCTGGGGATACTACATCTTGACGTCTAAGAGGTCTGTTCTCAACGTCTCGATGGACATCATCGGATTTGGGACCATGTGCGCCGAGCTATCTGTTCTGGGTGCTTACGGCAGCGGAGTGCAATTGGAGGTAAGAGCAAATGGGTCATCCTCCCAGCTGTCTTGTCCACATGCAAGTGCATGCGAACGTTGGCCGCGAACATCATGGCCATGGTAGACAACATGAATTTTTTTCCAAGTTTTTTTATGCATGTATTTGAGCTAAAGATGTCAGAATCTCAGAGTGTCATTCAACTTAAAAACCTGAATTTCAAAACTAAGTTTGAGCTCATCGATGACATCAAATTTTTGTCAACAAAACAGATTGCTCATGCAAATGCCAAACAAAGGAGTACATGAATTCAATTTTGAGCAACATTTCACTTAGAACAAACATGTCCTTGCTGGCCCTGATCGTCAGACCTGCATGTCATCATATCAAAGACGAAACGCCATCCTAGATGAACGAGAATTAAATTCTGTGGATGTCAAGTGAAGCCAGTGCCTGCCAATACCTATTTAAGACTGTCATTATGGACCGCAAGCTTATTTTGTCTCAACTAATTCAGTTAAAGCAACGCAAAGCTCCTCACGCCATATGATGTCACCATCCATCTTTGTCCTGCACATCTTGCTGTTCATGCCCTTCCCCAAATTGGCTACAGCTTTACTCAGCCGCCCTCTCCACCCTTCCTGACCTTAAATTTTTTATCACTCACAGGCACATATCCAACAAATTTCAGCTGAGTAAATAATCATGCGTTGAATTTGCAGTCGATTGCTCCGCGTTTCTTCACAGAAACCATTCGTGACATCACTTAAAACTATCAGCTTTCAAGGCAGCAAACAAAAGTGAAAGTGGTGTATTATCTGCTAAACAAGTAAGGCTAAACCAGTGCTAAAATTGTGCATTATAAAGCAAATTCAATCACTTTTCTAAATCCTCCGCATTTTTATAAAACTTAAAAGGAGGACGCCGACCAAAAGTAAAAACAAAAACAACAAAATGACAACAAAATGACGGGAGCCGGAACGTCATTTTGTTGTTTTTGTTTTTTACTTTTGGTCGGCGTCCTCCTTTTAAGTCTTATTATGATCATCCCCGACCAGACGAGTTTTCGTCCAACTCTCGACTTCCTCCACATTTTGTTTTTATTTTTATCGTCCTTTTATAGGAAAGGCATTTCGGCCTAACCACCCTACAATGCACTCAGGATGTCGTGTGGCTTTTGCCATGGTACCACAAAGACTCTGGGCTCAGCAGCGCTTTTCAACAGCACATTAGAAGCAGAACTCGCAGCAGAAACAACCGCCCTACTAAGATTCCCATTCAATATTTGCGCTCAAGGGAACCTCCAAAGGTAAAGTACATTTCATTGAAGAGATGAAATATTCATTGGTATCCACCTGAGGAAGAGCCGCAGGCCTGTCTCCCTAATCGTACTGCTTTTGAAGAACGACAGCAAAGAAAATTTCTGGTGGAGAATCAAAAGCCCTCTAGTTATCGGGACAGAAATATGAGTCAAGTTCTATCAATGTAGCTGCAACTTTTTCTTATGCAGTCAGCAGTTGGCTTTCATTTATTCGTCTCTAACTGTCATTTCTACTTTCTTTATGATTTAAGTCTTCCGTTCATCCTCTTTTCGTTGTGCACTTTTTATAATTTCCATAGTAAACCTGATTTACCAGTTTCTTCGACCACTATTTCTGGGTGTTTAATATCAGGCCTTTGGGCACATATTACCAGGGCCTGTCCATGCCTTCAAGAAAGTTCAGGATTCTAGGACATCAGTTTTATTTGTGAGGTAACTGTGAAATATTTTGATGTGGTGTTATAAAAATTCTTCCGATGCGTAAAAAGATTTCTTTTAAAGCTTGTCCATCACTCGCATCGAGAAGTTAGGCATGCTACAGAAAACTAAGTGGAACGTTTTCGTCGCTAGTAAAAACAGTAATAGCAAACAAACGCAAGCTTGTCGAGGGGAGATCTGTCTATATATTGATTGTTGTGGTTGAATCTTACGGTATATTAAAAAATTGCAATCACAAACATCTTCCGATTGCAAAATGCTCTTGTTCAGAATTTCCAGCTGTGGGAAGAAAAAAGCATTCGGTAACCCTGTGTGACATTCCTTGTGTGCTACGAGGTACATTCCTTGTGTGTGCTACGAGGTACATTCCTTGTGTGTGCTACGAGGTACATTCCTTGTGTGTGCTACGAGGTTCCACGTTCGACGGCGCGGCGTAGACGGAGACCCAGATGACAGGCATCATCAATTACCCAGCCATGCTCGTTGAGAGTGACAACCAGAACGAAAGGGTTTAAGCCCAACCGGACCCAACCGGACCCGCCGCCGCCGCCGCGGGGAAACAGGCTTTATCCTCCCCAATTGGCGTGGCGGTTTCAGGGGGCGGCCCTCCCGGGCACATTCCAGGACAAGGGAACTGTCAGCGGGCCAGAGCGCGCCGTACCACAGCCGACGCTATGCGCTACCGCGAAGACAACCTTCTTTCCCTCGGACTCAACACGTAAGGGGGGCGAGACAATAAGTGCGGTGGTATGTTTGTGCGCCCAAGTGAAAGCCCTAGCCCCCCCCCTCCTTCCCCTCCGGCGTGGGCGTCCTCACCCTAGGGAGTGTGGAGAAGAGGATATAAAAATCGAGAAGCAGTACGGAAGCAGGACGCTCAGGACGACATCGTTCGCCAAGAGGGCCTTCAGCGCCGAAGCCCGACGGCGTGCAGCTTCTCCAGCAACCGCTCGAGCCCAACTCCGGAGCCACTCCATCGCCCCCATGAAGTCGTCGGCACGTAAGCTCGGACGCCCCAGCCTCTGATGTATAATCTTAATCATGAGTAATTATTGAATATATCTGTTTGTTTAAACTGAGCCATACGGTGTCTCTTTGCCTCTCCGTCCCGTGTGGACCTGCGCATTATGGGGGTCATCACACTGGTGTCAGAAGTGGGGTCTCAAAAGCAAATGTCCTCTGAATGCTGCGACATTCATGACTTCAAAATTGTAATCAAAAGGGAATCACGGGACTGATTGTGGGACTTTTACCCCCATTTGAGAGGCTTGAGGCACCGGAGGGCTTGAAAAAAAAAATGTCTTTATCTGAGGGAGCTCCCACTCCACAGCCGTCGCTCGGAGCAAGCATGCTGGCATTAGGAAGCGTCATTCCGACGTTTACGGGAGATAACACAGGGGTTCCAATCTGCGATTTCTTTTCCATGCTAGAAGAGATTGGGAAAATGGGGGGATGGTCCGATGCTCAAATGCTGGGAATGGCGAGGTGTAAGATGGCAGGAGCTGCTCATGATTTTGCATGGCGAGACGAAAAAGTAAAATCCACAAAATCATTTGCGGAATTTAAGAAGCTCGCGTTTGAGCATTTTGACACTGAACCACGTCACGTGCGAGTACAGAGGTTCCGTGACGCCGGACAGATGGTAGGGGAGGACGTTCGAACATTTGCGTCGCGGCTTCAGCGCTTAGCGCGCGATACGTTAAGCAGGGAGGAGGAAGGAGACCAGCTTAAGAAGAAATACGCGGAGGATATACTTAAAGAGGAAATGACCGCTTTGTTCGTGGCTGGTCTGCAAGACCCCGTGCGCCGGTTCGTGCTCTCGCGCAAGCCGAGCAATTTCGACCAAGCCGTGGAGGCCGCATTGGATGAGGAACAAAATGAGGCGTTAACGACAGCCGCAGCGAGAGTACGCGTCATAGAGAGAGCGGTGCTCAACCCTGAGGTTGCTCTCTTGACAGAGAGGTTAGATCGCTTAGAACAGCTGCTATCTCAGCAGGTAGAACACCAGGTTGAAGCGCGCGCTCAACAGCGCCCATTCGCTGGAAACCGGAGACCGCCACAAAGCTACAGGCGCGGTATGCGAGAGTTTGAAGAAATCGTATGCTTCGCTTGCCAGGGGCGCGGACACATCGCCAGGTTCTGCCAAAACGTGCGCCGTGGGGAGCCACAAAGAGAAGCAGGCGAGACACACCCTAAGCAAGCCTACAGCGGGGCTCCAGATACCGAGACAAAAAAACTAGTTAGTCCTCCCCAGCCTGAGGAGCGTGGGGAGGGAGCAGTGGATGATGAGGTGGTGGTAGTTTGTGTGGCCGACGAGGCATGCCCTGTTGTGCGTTGCAAGTTAAATGGTTGTTGCATGGAACTGTTGATAGATACGGGGTCAAAGGTGACATTGCTTAAGGAGAGCAGTTTTAACACGCTTCGAAGGAAGGGGGACCGCGAGGTGTTGGAAGCGTCTGGTGGTATGGCAACCAAATTTGTAGGCATAACGGGGGATCCTCTTGGCATAAGTGGACTCTACCGGTTACACTTCTCTCTCGGCGGAATTGCATTGGAGCACCCCTGCTACGTATGCCCGGACACGGTGTCTCTGCCAAACGGAGTGTCAGGTATATTAGGGCAGGATTTTTTGAGAAAAGGAAAGGTAGTAGTCTCATTCTCTGAGGAAGAGGTTAATGCGGGCAGCTCAAAAGTTCCGTTTTTGAACAGGAGAGGGGCTGAGATTCGCATCACCGATATTGACACCCGTCAAACAGTGGGATCATTGGAGAAGGTATATTCGCGGGTTGCCGTCAGGCTGGTCGATGAGGCGGTCGTCCTTCCTTGGTCGGAGCACATTTTGTACGCGTTTGTGCCTTCAGATGTAGAGAGCGGCGCCGTGGGAGTGCTTGAGCCGGTCGACTCTCTCAGCAATGGCCTGAAGGCAGCCGCGTGCCTCGTGACAGTTAATGACGCCCACAGAGTGCCCCTACGGGTGGTTAACTGTAGCCAGCAGCCACTGAGCCTTCCCAAGAACAAAACATTGGCTTTCTTCACCACTGCGATAGAGAAACGTGAGCCCACCGATACGGTACTCGCAACTGTAGAGCATGCTAGTCCTTCGGCTGCTCCAAAGGTGTCGTTCGATCTTTCTCACGTAAAATCCAGGGAGAGGGAGGCTCTGGCTGGTTTGCTGAACGACTACTCGGAGGTATTCGCCGCGTCCAACCTGGATTTGGGCTGCTGTGGCGTTATAAAGCACAGGACAGAAACCGGCACTTCATCGCCCGTTTACCAGCGTGCGTACAGGATTCCTTACTCCCAACGTGAGGAGATGGAGCGGCAGGTGCAGGACCTGATTGATCGCGGCATTGTCGAACACTCAAAGTCACCCTGGGGAGCACCAGCACTATTGGTAGAAAAGCCAGATGGCTCGTATCGATTGGTAGTGGACTACCGCAAACTAAATGCCGTAACTCGCATCGATCCATACCCCATCCCCAATATACAGGAGACGCTTTCTCAGCTGGGCTCTGCCAGGTACTTCACGGTAGTGGACATGGCGGCGGGATTCTGGCAGATAGCAATGGATCCGGCAGATGCCAAGAAAACGGCATTCAACACGCCCTCAGGGCACTATGAATGGAAAAGAATGCCGATGGGTCTGGCCAACAGCCCTGCTGTCTGGCAGAGAACCGCTGATGTTATCCTGGCAGGTCTTCTGGGGAGGCTGTGCTTCGTGTATATGGATGACATTATCATATACAGTGACAGTTTTGAGAACCATTTGAGCGATATTGAGCAGGTTTTGGTGCGACTAAGAGGAGCGGGTCTCAAGCTGAAGCCCTCTAAGTGCCAATTCCTCAAAAACGAGGTGAAATACCTCGGGCACGTTGTTTCAGCTGACGGCGTGCGACCGGACCCTGAGAAACTAAGGTGTGTCTCGGATTTTCCATCCCCGACTAGCGTCCGCCAGGTCCGGCAGTTTCTCGGCCTGATCGGTTACTACCGAAGGCACATAGAGGAGTTCGCCAAGCTCGCTAAGCCGCTCACCGCCTTAACAGCCAAAAATGTCGCCTTTCGCTGGGACGAAAACGCGGAGGATGCTCTTGGGGCCCTGAAAAGGAAGCTAATGAGTGCACCGCTGTTGCGCCACCCGGATTTTAATTTGCCCTTCGTTATGGCCACAGATGCGTCAAAGTTCGCAGTTGGTGCCGTGCTATCTCAGGTTATCGAGGGCAAAGAACATCCCGTTGCTTTTGCTAGCCGACAGCTGAGCCCCACAGAGCAAAAGTACGGAGCTACGGAAAGGGAGTGCCTCGCCGTTGTCTGGGCAGTAAAGCACTTCAGATGCTACCTTTACGGCCGCAAATTCAAGCTAGTCACAGACTGCCATCCTCTGAAATGGGTGATGAGTGTCAGGGACCCTAGCTCGCGACTCGCTAGATGGAATCTACACCTGCAGGAATACTGCTTTGAAGTTGAGCACAAGTCAGGAAAGACGCATCTGAATGCTGATGCACTCAGCCGCACAGCTGCCGTGGCAGCTATAGATGAGTTTGTCCCCGTAGTCGACCCCGCCGAATTACGCACAGAGCAGTGCAAAGATCCTGACCTGAAGCGAATAATCGAAAGCTTAGAGGGCGCACCGTCTCACCCCGAACAGCTAGGTTATTTCATTGGCAAAGACGGCACCCTGTGTCGGCGCACGAGGCCAACCAGGAAAGGGAGACCAGAGAAAACCGCTTGGGAGAGAGTCGTCATACCTCGGTCGTGGACAGAAAGGGTTCTTCGCGCGTTTCACGATGCGCCATGCGCCGGTCATTTTGGCGTAGCGAAGACACGCAGGCGTGTGGAGCGTTTGTACTTTTGGAGTGGCATGCGACAGGATGTTAGAGACTACTGTGCGAAGTGTCATTCCTGTCTCGAAAGAAAAACACCCAAGGGACGAAGACCAGCTCCAATTCAGCCGTTCCCTGAGGTTTCGGCTCCCTTCGAGCGGACAGGTATGGACATAATGGGCCCATTGCCCACGACCACTTCCGGAAACAAGTACATTTTAGTATTTGTCGATCACCTTTCAAAATACGCGGAAGCGGTGGCACTCCCAGATCAGAAGGCAGACACGGTTGCAAGAGCATTTGTCGAACAGATCGTGCTCCGACATGGACCCCCGAGGCAACTCTTGACAGATCGGGGAACGAACTTCGTGTCGCAGCTAATGAGGAGAGTTTGCGAGCTGCTTAAGATCGCTAAGAAGCAGACAACACCGTACCATCCGGCTTGCAACGGCGCGGTGGAGCGACTGAACCAAACCGTGGCCGGGTTCCTGTCGCATTTTGTTTCGCGCGACCAGCGGGACTGGGACTTGTGGCTCCCGTATGCAATGTTTGCCTACAATTCCGCAGCACACGAGAGCACGGGCGAATCGCCATTCTTTCTTCTCTACGGCCGAGACCCGGACCAGCCTAGTGAAGTGCCAGAGGGCCCCCGTCGTGTCCCATACGCTTCACTGGACGACTATAAGGTGGAGCTAGAATCGCGCTTGCAAGTGGCGAGGGACATCGCAAAGGAGGCCTTAAAGAAAGCGGCGAAGCGCAGGAAGGAGGTGCACGATCGCAGTGCTAGAGACGCGCCGTTTAATGTGGGGGACAGCGTGTACATTGAAAACTGCCAAAGGCAGATTGGGCTAGCTCGTAAGTTCCAGACGAAGTGGAGAGGACCGTGCGAGGTTGTCGAGAAGCTTTCTCCGGTAAACTTCAGAGTCCGAGACGTGAACCGGCGCTTGATAAGGATACACGCAAATCGCCTCAAGTCGGCCCCGGTTCAGTATTCACGAAATGAGGAAAGGGAAAGCGCGGATTTTGATGGGGACAGAAGTGAAGGGGAGCGCGCAGATAGTTCGCAAGAAACGCCCTCTCCTGCATTTGTTCGGCAGGCGCCAGAGGTGACGGCCAGAATGCCACCGGATTTACTTCATGCATTGCTAGAAGAAGAAGCGCGCGAGGTTGCCGCGCAGATAACGCCAGGAGAGGCTCCTGCCACGAGCCCTCGCGAGTCCCAAAGCAGACAAAGGGTCACAGACTTACTTAGTATGACTCATGAGGGCCGATATCCGCTGCGAAATCGGAAAGCTAAGTCGGACTAATGGTGTAAACAGAGCGGAGTTGTGAACTGGTCAGAATTGTGTAATGCCGCAGCTCATAACATTGCTATATGCGTATGTGTTAAGTTATCGGAGTTAGTAGTTAAACCTTTCTGTCATTAAGTAACACCTTCACAGGAGAGCATGCGGAGCGCATGCAGAACCTGCCCTACTTCCTTTCGTTATCTATATCTTTGTCTGTGCCGTAATCGTGCTAGAAGTGGGAGCTCCTTTGTAACTGTGGTAAATTTATTTCGTCCAGTTTGGACTAGAAAGGAGAGGCTTGGGTGCTGAGTTTCATGTTTATCTGTAAAAGAAGATCAGTGCTGCCCCTGGAGACGCCAGTTATGACAGCGGAGGCATATGGTGTTGTGCAGTGGTGTTGAGTGCAGCGAAAAGTGTTTTGTCGGACGCACTGTGCGAGGCGATTCAGAAAGACAAGGGGAGCTGCAGGGACTCAAATGTTCGGAGAACATTCTTCTGGAGGGTGAGCGAGTGTGACATTCCTTGTGTGCTACGAGGTACATTCCTTGTGTGTGCTACGAGGTACATTGCTTGTGTGTGCTACGAGGTACATTCCTTGTGTGTGCTACGAGGTTCCACGTTCGACGGCGCGGCGTAGACGGAGACCCAGATGACAGGCATCATCAATTACCCAGCCATGCTCGTTGAGAGTGACAACCAGAACGAAGGGGTTTAAGCCCAACCGGACCCAACCGGACCCGCCGCCGCCGCCGCGGGGAAACAGGCTTTATCCTCCCCAATTGGCGTAGCGGTTTCAGGGGGCGGCCCTCCCGGGCACATTCCAGGACAAGGGAACTGTCAGCGGGCCAGAGCGCGCCGTACCACAGCCGACGCTATGCGCTACCGCGAAGACAACCTTCTTTCCCTCGAACTCAACACGTGAGGGGGGCGAGACAATAAGTGCGGTGGTATGTTTGTGCGCCCAAGTGAAAGCCCTAGCCCCCCCCCCTCCTTCCCCTCCGGCGTGGGCGTCCTCACCCTAGGGAGTGTGGAGAAGAGGATATAAAAATCGAGAAGCAGTACGGAAGCAGGCACGCTCAGGACGACATCGTTCGCCAAGAGGGCCTTCAGCGCCGAAGCCCGACAGCGTGCAGCTTCTCCAGCAACCGCTCGAGCCCAACTCCGGAGCCACTCCATCGCCCCCATGAAGTCGTCGGCACGTAAGCTCGGACGCCCCAGCCTCTGATGTATAATCTTAATCATGTGTAATTATTGAATATATCTGTTTGTTTAAACTGAGCCATACGGTGTCTCTTTGCCTCTCCGTCCCGTGTGGACCTGCGCATTATGGGGGTCATCACACCTGGTTATCTTCAAACTAGCAGCTCAAGAAACTTTGACCATAAACGAACGGTGAGACCAGAAATAAAGCACCGAAATATACAAATCAAGAGACACTGAACCGAATTACAACCGCGGGAAAAAAAGCAGCATAATCAAGCATGAGAGCAGCCCGCATTGAAAAGAATTGCCGACAAAGAAGATTAGCAGTGACACGCGCACGACACAGTAAGCAGTAGTGTAGGGTTCGGCGCGCTGTCGCATCTTTTTGTACATGTGTTGTGAATATTCCGCGAGAGGGCAGTGACCTAGGCTGCGCGTCCGGTTTTGTTTTATTTTGTTTTGCTTTGGTGCACGCCGTTAGAAGGGGACTCATGCCTTTTTGGTTAGTCTCCCCATTCGTCCTTGCGGCTTCCTTCGCCGCTCCGGACGGCGGGGCTATCTGCCGGCCTCGACCTTGGACCCCTGTCCCCTTTGCGAAGGATTGCGAGACCACCTAGGGAGGGGAGGAACTCGGGGGTAAGGGAAAACGCTGACATCAGTTGAGCTTTCCTCTTCGTCAAAACTGATGAGCCGCAGTTAGCAGTTTATTTTTTACGTGTGGAAAGGGGCGCGGGCATCTTCGGGGTGCACCCGCGAAGGGAGCCGCGCCCGTGTGCTTTTGTCTCTAGCGACTCCTAGCTGGGAGACGCTCGGTCTGGCCGAGCGCGGAGGGAGTGACCGTTAAGAGCTGGTGCGAGGCGCGCCAGTTTGACTGTTGGGACGCGGTGTCCCTCGCCTCTGTGCAGGCGGTCGGCTTGGCCGGCCGCGGATAGTTGTGGCCGTATACTGACTTTTGTTTGTACCCATCTGTAAATAGTCTGTATAAAAGTTCGTTTCTCACTAAATCGCTTCGCCTGAAAGTCATATCATCGAGAAGCCTTCAAGCAGTGCATCCAGTTTCTGGAAATCCCCGGACCAACACCACCGGCAAACCTTTACTAATAGGTTATATACGGAACATATGCTGATCATAATTCAGCTCGTGAGAGCAAATGTTTAATTCCGTACTATTACATATATCAACTGTGACATCTCTGAACTTCTCTGTTTTTTCTGACATGATCATAAAATGGAATAATGTTAGAGCTGCAGCCAACCAGACATTCAACAACGCATTCTCACGATCGGGCAAAGCAATGCGCAGGTGCCACATATTTACAGTTCATTAGAAGGGTTGAAAGAGTTCAGCAGCATTTAACTCTTCTTCTCGATTTCCTGTTTGAAAGAGAAAAAATTGAGAGCACTACAGCAACTACAACTAAATTCGATCGAAAAACGGCAAAATTTATGAGCAAACAAGTTTCGCAGGCACAACCACAATGAAGGTTGGTTGCCAGGTCCGACATGTGTCGCCCTACGTTGACTGCAAAGAAAACGTTGTGTACCAGATACCCTTCAAGTGCGGTGCCGCCTATGTTGGGCAAACAGGCAGACGCTAGAATAAGAGGCTAATGTATCATGAATGCACAAAAAAAATTACCCTCTTTGCCATGTGGCCCCTCATTGCGCTAGGTACAAGTGTAAGAAAGAAAAAGAACATGATAGAAAACCAGAAAAGGATGGCCAGGTTCCTGGGCCAAAGTTTCGCTGCAAAAAACGCAAATGAGAACCGCTGTACAGAAAGAATGCAGTGCTGTTCTTCCATAAGAACAAGGTGACGCGAAAAATCATGGACGCGTATCACATTCATAATCTCGGGAAAAAATACGTCCGCAATCTTTCCGTGACTTTAAGTGACAAGGATATTGAATAACTTGACTTTCACATGGCATAGGTTGTTGACCTTTCTGTCGGTTTTTCTGTTTTTATAGTTGATTGCTAGCGCTCACTATATATTACCACTTCTCGTTCTTCAATAAACTCAGTGGCTAGTCTGCAATTGTCTTACTTTTTTCCGCATTTGCTGCGCTGTTCATTCACCCACCATGAAAACTTCAAGACTGTTGATAAACGCACAACCGTCTTGCAGAAAAAATCAATGAAACAGTTGCAGTTGCAAAAATCCGTTGATATAAAAATCAGATAGATAAAAGAAGGAAAAAGCTTTTCAGTAGGCAATAGCGACATTTGGGAACAGCTTTTATTTAGCTCTTGGGTCCAGATGGCGTCACCATCCGTAAGCACCTGGAAAGTGGCTATTAAAGCTAGCCACTTTTCAAAGTGGAGCTCCGCAACTGGATAGATCTAATAGCTCTTGCTTAAACCAACAATTTTCCCAGCAGCGTGAGGCTAAAAGCTGTCTTCTTTACAACATAAACATCGCTGCAATATCCACCGACGCCCAAACCTAACCGCGTACGATGAGAGTGGAGCAACGGTCTCGTCACATGCATTTCATTTGACTTCGTTCAACACCAAACAACCAGTGCCACTGCAGCTCCCACTCGATTGGCACTGCACAGGAAAGTTTCAAGGCATCCGGGCAGTCTGAAGACGCTCATACGTTACATTTTGTTACCACGCTCTGTGTAGGGAAAAAAGCGATCAGACGGTATCACGCTTAAAATGCGTCAAGGTATCAAGTATCAATTCATTTCATTTATTTTACCTTAGCGCTTTCGCATTGCAGTTTATGCATTAACTGTGACAAACTGTGCGCTTATCTCTACTTTTTTATGGATATTAAGAGTTAAAAATGGTTCCGATGCCTTCGGGGCAGCAAGACGCTTAATAACAGAATACTTTACGCAGAAAATAAAATTACAATAGTAGCAAGAGCAGCCGTGGTGAATACTCTACGGAGCACTAAAATCCGTTTTTAGTGCGTTCCCGGAAACATGGTATCGTTTGCACGAAGCCGTGAATAATGTAAAAGGAATGAATACAGCACGAGAGTCGACGTAATCGGCACTCACTCCATATGATATGGAGAACAGCCCTACGGCGACAAGGATACTGTGTCAGCATATGGCTAGAAATCAGGTGGCAGCAAGTAGACGAGCAGCGCCCTCTAAGAGCAAACTGCGATACCTTCTCTGGAGCATGTGCTACCATCTGCACTGAGCAAACGGAGGTACAGCAAGGACTCGGTGATTTGTGGCCCGCCTTTGAATGAGAGACACTCAGCTTCCCAATTATCTCGCCAGCTTGGAGGGCGATTTCTTTACACTCGCGCAACACTAAAGGCCCAGAACAAGGATGATTTTATCTACTAAACAAGTAACTCTACTATATTTCACATAGCTTTAACGCTATCTATTCTGAGCTGCCTATATGAACGGAAGCCGGCAAAAACTGTCAGAATAACATCAGCAACGAACGTTTGTCGCTGACTGTTAGGAACGGCAAGGCTTATCGATGTAAAAGATAAATTTATAAATCAGGAATAAAGTCATTAGGATATAGGGCCCCAGGCACTAATTTAAATAATCTGCAAATCTCCGGTGTTTTCATTGAGCATGCACTTAAAAATCGAGTTCAGCGCACTAGCTTGGGAAAATATTACGGGCTAACCTCCTGCAATACCACACAGCTAGACATAATATGAAAGCCCAACGTTTTCAACAGGAAAAAGAAAAAATTAAAAAAAGCAATATAAGCAGGAAAATAACCCATTTATCTGTCGCCCTTTTTGAATTTTGAGGTAAAAGTTAGCGCAGCGGTTAAAATGAAAGAGGGTTTAACCTCTTCATGCCTTTGCATGGTAGTTTTTCAGTTACCTTCTACTATTTCCTTTCCTGTCGCTGTATAATTACCGGCATTATTTTCTCAGTTTTTGAACTTTTGGAGGTAAACGACTGGGGAGGTAACGAAGCAACTGTTCTTTGCACAGGGTATAGACAAATAAAAAACTTTGCCAACTATGTGCATGTTCTACGGCGATTATCCTACGATTGTCAGTGACGGCTTTGAGTCCCCCAGCGGAAAACTAAGCTGTCCTGTATACGTGTTAGCTGCAATATTAGATTTTTCACACTTGAGGCGAAATAGAGGCATATTCGTTCGTGTGCAATATATCTCAGGCTATTTTACGCTTTTCAGTCTATTTTTTTACTCTTTCTCTCCATCCAAACTTTAGCCGCATTACAAACCAAACCTCGCATCAGGGAGTCCGATACCTAAGAACGAACCGAGCTTGCAGTCTTTAAGTGGCTTTGTCGCATGTTTCTCCATATGTCTAATGCGCATCAGTGCTAATATAAAGAGCTGGAAGGCTGGATATCTGTAAGGTTAACTATCTCTCAAGTCTCAATTTTTCGCTAATACTGCCCGCAGATCCATGCCAAACTCTATACAAAACAACCTCGAAAAGAAATGCATTTATCCTTTTATGCAGTATCGTCAATTTATTTTCTATTATTTATGTCAAAGCTTCGTATGGGCATACGGACTGCAGTAATTATCAACCTACCTTCTTTTACAGTGCACACATTAAAAGGCAATTGTCTCACTAGTTGTGTTAGGCACACAAATGAGTAGTAAGTAGTGGGAGTCTAATGACAATACAAACCGAACTTCATTACACCAAAACACTCTTTCCTAATGTAGTATTCAACTTTGAAAACCTTGTATGAACATGAATGATCAGAAGTTTAACTGCTCAAAACAAAACGTTTACTTTTTCGCTACCGCCCTTCCGAGTTCGTTACCAGCAAGTGTCGAAAGGCCAGTAAGCATTTATACCTTCAAATCCGCTCTTTGTCTTTTTCTACACTGCTTTTAATCACCGTTTACAGGGCATATTTGTACAGTGGGATCATACGGCGCTTATAACTGGATAACATTCCGTGATATTTACTGCGGCTGCTCGCTACTTTGGAATGTTCTGCAATACATGAAATAGCAAGCATTATTACCATATGTTATTTACGGCCCTCGATTAATATGTTCATTGTTGTATAAGTATATGGAAATTACTACCTGCAGTTTTTTTAATAGTTGTTTTAAAAGGCTCTCCTGCAGTTCCAGACATTGCGGCATTACCTGGTTTACACGAATTCTGTAACTAGTACATCAATGCTGAGAAATAAAGTTTACGTTGACTTATCCACCTGCATACTGCCTAATGGAACAGAAGTAAGTTTGCTTTTTCTTTTGTGCACGGCCGAATGCTAACAGCACGAACAGATATGCTCTAGATGTGGCTTTAATTTGCCATTCTGTTTAACAGCATGATTACAATTGACAGGCGGCGTTGCTCCGCATTTGTGGCATACGAGTTTAATGAACTAGTCCATTATACTAGCATATATTGTCTATAGTAAACTATTACAATCAAGACAAGCAACAATTTTGAGCCCACAGGCTTAGCCCACAACTATAGTACAATGTTCACCTTCAAAACACGCATTGTAGCAATTACTTTCCTTCGGCCGCACAATTTTCTTTTCCGCCGGTCATCATCTATTTTCTAAGGCTAGAAGCCTCACTTCCAATTAAAAATCTTGATGCACCTAAACACAATTTTGCGTCACAAATAATTTTCAGCCAAATTCGTCGTTGACTACTTGATTCTGTGTTTTATTTCACACAGCAACCTTAATCACTTATGCGCTGTTTCTTTAAGTCCAGTATTTGTCCTCTACTGAAGATTCCCGAAGCAAGAAACAACTACGCTTGTCTTAAGGCTCATTCTACTACTTTGCAAACAGTAAAAATTATATAGTTGTGCACCGAATTTCAAAATCCCTTAAACATCGATATTGAAAACATTTCATCGCTGCAAATAAGCGAGGTTTTTCATCATCAGCAGCAGCAGCCTGACTACGCCCACTAGAAATTATAAGCAACCAAGAGCAAAAGACGAAACTCCAAATACTAAGAGGAACCATTTCTCAAGATGGGGGAAACAAGGCGTCTACTCTGAATGCATCGCGGGTAGGAAATTTTCGTTTTCTCTTCACTGAAAAGAAATCACGAGGCTTAAGACCATGCCAGAACACCTACTCTCAATATTGGTTACATCCCTTTTAACCATAGAGCAAGCTAGGCCGATCACGCAACTACACTAGTTACATATTACGATGAGACGGATTGTTTGTGTCGAAAGCGGAAGAAATGCGTTCCACGGAAAGACCAGCGATAGAACTTTTCTTAGATAAACGTTAGCAAGGCGTGCCGCCATAGAGCTTCCTGATATGGCGGCGCCCATGGCGGGACTGTTAGGATTATGAAAAACTAAGCGTGTAGCCGCGATGGAAAGCAGGCGCAACAGAAGAACGGCAGAAAAAAAAGAAACGAAAGGGCATGCGAGCGTGCTAAACATCACGGTGATCAACATCATTGCGTAAGGGAGACTCATTTGTTAATTATAATTATCTGAAATTTTGCAATTACAACAAAATTTCACCTCCGTCGATCTTAATTGTTACTGACGTTTGAGTGTGCAAGGCACACTGCCCAATCATCCACCGCGGAATTGTGTCGTTCCTCCAGACGCCAACAACAACGACTCTAGTGGTGAATTGAGCAGGGAACCGGTGGTGTCTTACCTGCATTTCGGAACAGGCAGGACACGTATGTACCTCAGAATGTCTCATCAATTTGGAATGAAGTGAGCGTCTGAATTCTCCACCTCGTCTTCGACATGGTCCGTCTTAGATCTGCCCCCATCCGTAGCGAGATCTTCGATTACGCCTCCGCCAAGCTTGAGTATACTGCCAAGCATAAGTGCAAAGAGCAGTTTCCACGTAGAAAATAGCAGCACGCATATGTGGAGAGCCCAGTAACCAAAATATGAAGAAAACATTCTGACGATAATTCAGCCGCTGAGAGGAAATGCGGTAATATTACATAAGTCAACTGTGACAACACTGATATCCTCTGTGTTGAGATGATCGTAAAATGGCATAAGGTTGTAGCTGTAGGCGACCAGACAAGACACCACGCATGCGCACGGATGGCCCTAACAAAGCGAACGCGCCACATATTTGAAATTCCTCAGGAGTGTTTCAGAAAAAAAAGTTCACCAATACTTAATGCTTCTTGAAAATTTTTGCTTCAAAGCAACAATAACGAGAAAACTTTAATTTCATCTCATCCGAGCTTTGTCCAAGGTCCTTTTGGACAGCCTTTTAAAAAACAACCGCCGGCAATTGAACAATTTTCTTTTCCTAAACATGAGGGACCTTCGTGCTGGAGGCAATAATAGGAAATTAAAAGCTCTTATAATTTTTAGGCTAACGAATGCGCATACAACGCTCTTCTCTGTAGCGCTTCGGAAGTTTTCTTTATCGCATCAATGATCAATGATGCCTGCACAAAAGAAACAACTGGGACGCAAAACCAACGTGTTAATTAGACAGCACGCGCAAGACGGAAGCCCAGGTCTTTTGGGGCAGGGAATGTCTGCTTGCGTAAACGAATATACGAAATTTTTTCCCCTTGCCCATGGGCACCCTTCTATCTTCTATTCATAAACACACGCCAAGCAACCCGAGGGAGCGCTTACGCCTGCAGACTGAGTCCCGCTGCAATGATTAGGCTAATGGACGTTGGCAGAGAATAAGACAATAAAGAGAAGCACGTCATCAGCGCATGTGTAAACACTGCTATGTTTCGACCCTGCCGCGCGGCTGCAGTCGTGTCACACCCTTTCTCCAACAGATGAGAACAGGCGTTCTCAGGACTCTTGCATTCAGCGGATATTCGGAGCAGAGAAGGCTGCCTTTGAGCAGGTTCCTCTTGCATTGTGACATGGTCAGGCTCCGGTCTGTGTCTATCGAAATCGGAATCTTCGACAACGGCTCATTCGTGGATGGCTTCAGCATCATCAGCAGGTTCCACCGGTGCATCGGCTACTCCTTCGTCCCCTGGAAGAACCTGAATGGCGAAGCCGGAGTGTCAGCTACCATTCTCACCCCCTACTTGGCCTTCGCCGTGCTGTCCTGGAGCTTGTTTGCTTTCTTCTTGATTCATGACACCTGCCTCGTCTACTTATCGGAACACGATGAGGAGGGAAAGCCATATCGCGATTTCGAAAAATGGGTCATCATCATCATCCTCGTCGGTCGTTATTTGGGTGTGCAAGTGGCTAACATTGTGACGCTTGTTGTCTACTCTCGCGAACTCTGCGAAGTCGTAAAGAAGATGCAAGCTATCGAATCGACGTTCCAGCGCCCAACGCGTCTCCGACAAACGGCTAAGTGTATTATCGCCCTGAACGTGGTCTTCTCGGTGGTGGCACTATTCTCGATTTCCGATGATATCGCTTTGCTCGATGGCTACATGGAACCGGTTCATATGAAAGTTATTTACGGTGTGATCGGCCTCGTGTATTCAGAGACAGTCTGCTTGATTGGCTTTAGCTGGGTCATGTACTTCAGTCGCGCCTTCGCCTCCTTTCTCAGGTGCATCAACGAAGACATCGAAAGCCTTGGTTTCGATCAGCCGCTGTCGCGTTCCAAGCTGGCAACTCAACACGCACGGTTTTGTGAACTTTGGTACACCTTTGTGCAGTGCGACAAGATCTTCAGTGTGAGTCTTCTAATCGCCATTCCACTTGACATCCTGAACGTTTTACCATGGGGACATGGTATCCTAACGCCACGCAGGTCTTTTCTGGACTTAATAACGGACATTGTGGGCTTGATCACCTTTTGTGCAGAGCTGTTTGTCCTGGGCGCATACTGTGGCGCAGCTCTGAACGAGGTAAGATGAATAGAAAAACAATGCTTTTCTCACGTAACTGCTTATATTGGTGTTAAGTTATACAGTGGTTTGTATGTGATATTCAGAAAATCATTGCACATACTGAACGCATTCTTGAGTATGAGTAGTGTGTTCGTTTTTGACGACATACGGTATATAACATAGCTTCGCACCGCATTAACATAGGCTGCGTCGATAAAAAAATGTCGATAGATTTAACTTTGAAAGTTTCCTTTTGGTGTGGTGCATACGAAATTCATTCTGAAGGTGCGAGGCAGTGTGCTGCGAAGTTATGACAAATGAATTCACGATTGCATTACTGCTAAAATTTAATGTCTTTCTTGGAAAATTCGATGAATGCGTCAAATGGTGCTTAATGGTGAGGCACTGAAATAACAACGTGAAAACACAAAAGACAGATCTTTCCTTTTAGGACGTCGTGTACCTTCACTCCGGTCTGTTGTGATGGGCAATCAGAATTGCCCCATGCAGGTTTAAGGTATTCACTATTTATTGCTTTTAATTCAAACCCAAAATGCGAAACACAGTCCAGGTCTTTCGGCAGGGAATGCCTGCTTGCGTAAACGAATATAAGAAATTTGTTTAACGTTCTCTAATGCTTCATTTACTCTGGTCTCTAGATTGTCAGAGTCTCTTCCACAACATTGAATTTTTGAGCCTCTGGACGCATCCACACATTTTTAAGCGCAAAGGCACCCTGAAACATATTTTGAGGGGAGTACACAAACCAGCTGTCACTGCATTGTGTTGTCGCCACCACCGGCTACCAACGCGCGCGGGAATTCGGTGGACGAAACTTCCTGACCCACCAGAGTGATGCGGCTGACTAGCCGCAGCCATGGTAGTTGCGTGACCTCTGATAGAGTCTAACCAACTGCTGTGTTTTAAACCTGCATGCGCAGACAACCGACACAGTGGAGCGCGAGAGTTTCAAAACACCCGGCGGAGAAGCGCCTACCTATCAGCGTGCGAAAAGTGACGAGAGGACGAGCAAATGCGCAAAGACGCTGACACTGACGCTTGACTACAGATAACTCAGCTTGTACCCAACGAATTAAAAAATAGTTGCTGTGGAACATTCGTGAAGCGCCATGCTTTAACATTCTGCGTATACCACCAGTAAGGTTTACGGAACATATTAGATAACAAAATTATTTTAAATTCAAAGACTTTGTCGCTCGACAAAATGTTGCTGCATTGTGCGAAAATACATGCGCTTTTGAAAGCATGCAGGCAAAGCAACCCTGCAGTGCACGCAACTAGTCGAAAAAGCCTAATTTTGTCTATCCACAGCGCAAAGGGTTATCGTGTTTTCGAAATTCTAAAAACTGATATTGCTATCACTAACGACCGGCTCCAAATCTCTGATTGCACCTAGGAGTCGAACTCTACAAGTTGAAACGTTAATTATTAGAAATTACTTAACCAGCTTACTACTTAAGACACTTTACCGGCTTTCTGGTGTCCGCCAACGCTGGCAATGCTACTCCGCAAAACCCATATTTTACCCCAAAAAGCTTCTTTTAGAAAATTTTGGAAAGTGCGCTGAAACGGCCGGTATATCTATGTAATGAAAAACTGCGCTTTGACGTTCAGTTTAAAAGGTCGCGGACATCGTCTTTTTCCTACACTGCATTCCAAGTTTGCCCTTTTGTATTATTCTTCTAAACCATGGTTGATGCAGCATAGCTTGACCTTTTTTCCTTGGTGAATTCCGCGCAAAAAGTAAACACATATGATATATCAACCCAGAATAAACAATCATTTCTCACTGCTTGTTGTGTCCTGGGTCTTCTTATGTGTTTTTTTTCTGCTTGGGCTGAATTAATTCATAGCAACATAGTTACGACAAGGCAGACTTCTGAGTACTTTTGCAGTGCATAACTTGCTTTCTTTATCATGCCTGACGCCGCAATCAAACCCAGTGTTGCCACCTCTTCGAAAACCGAGATATGTGCAAAACAGTCAGCAGTGGTGCGCACCAAGAATAGGTACCGAACGTTGACTTTGGAAGGGTAACGTTAGCACCGTGGTGCATTGCAGTTGAGTTGAGTTGAGGTGTTAAATGCTACAGGTGGGGTTAGCCTTGCTTTATCTGCTGGCAGTTGCTCCACCGTAGCGTCTCTTCTATATTAACAATGTCCTAAAGCCTGTCGCATCTACCCCGCTATGCACACAGTCTCTTGTAATAACACACATTCTCTCCCACAGTCACCATCTATGCACACAATCAATCCACACAGTCCACATCACAGTCCACTCCAGAAGTCACCATCTATGCACATATTCAGTCACAGTAGAACATAGGCCATTGTAGTGCTACAATCCATACACACATTCACTCACAGTATAACGTAGTCCACTCCGGAAGACACCATCTACGCACATATTCAATCACAGTAGGTCATAGTCCGCTCCTGCTGTCACCATTTAGAAACAAGATTCGTGTCCTGCAGAAATGTTAAAAGAAGGCGTGCAGCCTCTCTTCTACATGTCTGGTTTCCACTCGGGTAGACAATGTCCTGCACTGTGCTGTGACGGGTTCCTGTCTTCTTGAAAGAAGCGAACATCACAAGCCTTTCCGCGTTGTATTCTGGGCAGTACATAATATAATGTTTGATATCCCCGCACGCACCACATAAAGAGCAAAGAGGAGACGATGTTATGCCCGTCTTATGAATCCATGCAAGAGTGCGAGCAGAGGCCGTGCGAATTCGATGTAGAAGGGTCGCCTGAGATCTTCCCAGTCCCTTGGTCACACATGGCTTGTGGGACCCACTCCACAGGGTACTGAAATGATCGAGCACCGTTTTCCTGGAGAGACTTTTTCCATCTTGAGGTACTTTCTTTGATGGAATCCTTGAGAAAGCTTTATGGGCGAGATTGTCTGCCACCTCATTACCGTTGACTCCTATGTGAGAGGGAACCCACTGGAAATGTAGAGTAAAGCCTCTGCTGTGCAGATTCTGCACCAAGCGCAGAGAGCTTATAGACAAGGCGTCAGTAGGGAATCCGCGCTCTAACCTCTGAAGGGCAGATTTTGAATCAAATAGGATGACAACAGGTTGAGCAGGACAAGACCCTAACTTCCGTAAAGCTGCCTCAATAGCAACACTTTCAGCCGTTGTGGAGGATACGACAGCAGTAAAGCGTACGGACCACTTACAGTCCAAAGAAGGAATGTAAAAAGCCGCTGCACTAGCTTGTTTGACCTTGTCAACAGAACAATCCGTGAAAATTTGAGGATGGCAGGCATATTCTGCTTCCAAGTTGTTCAAGTACAAGCGAAAGCGTTGCTGCCAAAGGAGAGCTGCGCTTTGCGCTCACATGGGGAATTGTGACCTTACAGTTGAGGGTCGGAAAAGACCAGGGGGGTTTCAACCGTTTCCTTTGCCTTCGGACATTAATGCCTAAAGAACTAAGAGTATTGAGCGCCAAGTAAGCCTTCGACTTATATCTCTTGCAGAGCCGCAGGAGAATGGATCGCCCAGCTACCGTCTCTCCTAGGCGGTCAAGATGCATTAGTAGTCTCTGAGAAGTGATAAGGCTAAGAGGTTTCGATAGGGACTAATGAAGTACTGCCTTATTCGCAGCCGCCTGGGGAACTTCAATGGCTCTTCTTAGGCCCTTTCTGTGGACAACTTCGAGACGTTCAAGTTGTGATGCCGAGGGTGAAATTAAAGGTATTGATACATTATGCGACTGACCACCAGCGTCATGAATTTCCACCATCGAAGAAGGATGGTTTCCCCATTGCTCACGTGCAATTCTACGGATCACATTGAGACGAGAAGATACAGATAAAATAATCGCGTCTACAGCTTTTCGCCACTGTAGACGGGACTCAATACTGACGCCAAGGAAACGCGTGTGGTTGAATTGACGGATGCAAGAGTGACCGAGGTCTATCTTCAACCGCGCTTGACGTCTTCCTTGACGTCTCAGAGTGCATTGCACTCTCTTTTCGTGTTGCACGGTATTAATAACAAAACCGAAACGAAGTCATCTACTCCTGATTCTGTACGATCCCAACCCCTACAGGGTACATCACGGTGCATTGCACGCTTCGGTACATTGAATACCTGGCCACTACAAGAACACCAGTGCTTATGACAGCGTTCACAGTGGCCGACATCGGACATGGCCCCATTTATCGGCCGCACGTAAAAACGCCTCGTTTTCTTGCAGGCAAAGAAAACATGGGACGTGCTTACCAAGCTCCTCGTCTCACAAGAGCACACACCTGAAGTGAGGGAACAGGTGAGGTGCACGTCATATTACACTTTTGCACTTCTTCTGTATTTCATCTACTTCTGTCCCCACAGTAGTGATCACTGCGCTGCTTTCTTCGGCATAAACATCGTGAACAAGGGTTACTTCGCTATACAGTTTTGTACTGAGGTCTGTGTTGTCGGGTTTTTATCATAAACAGCTTTCGCTGTGTGGTTCTAGTAGTAAAGAACAAATTTTGGAATTGGCCTTCCTGTACACAAAGTCGACGTCGTCCGACAGATCTCTACCAAAATGATGAAGTGGTTAGATGGGTCTGTTGGCCTTGATAAGTGGAATGCATTTTTTTCTGCGTAAATTTATGTGAGCCTTAAGAATCAAACGCATGTCAGCCAAACACTCAACTAAAATTTATTGTTTCTTGATATGAACGAGAAATATGTATGCAGAAGCACAGTATACATAGAGCCTCGAAAATTTTCGAAGCCTTAGAGACACAGAATGAAGGCGAAGTTTTTGTTGGCATTGCTCTAGCATTTTTAACATCCAAATTGTTGCGTTTCCTAAAAAAAACAGTATGTGATGCGCGTGAAGAGAATTCTGCTGCATTTCTCAAAAGTTTTTATGCGGGGAAGGTGAAAGAGGGAGGCGAAATTCTGGGGCAAGTGCTAGTGATGTGGTGGTATCAGTCTTCCGGCTTGTGCATATATACTTCTGGTGGTTCAGGTCGATAAAACATCATTTGAAGTGCGCGCACTCGTTTTGCACATGTGCCATAACTGTGTCCTGTATAATTTTCTCCTGCAAAATGCATTCCACTCATATATGATACTGCGTAAATATACATATCGTTCTCTTTTTACAGATCCAAGAATTTCGTCACACCTGTCAGAACCAAGATTTTTCCTTTTCCGCTTGCGGTTTCTTCAAAGTGGGACCACCCCTAATAGTTTCGGTCAGTGAAATAAAATTTTAATCATATCTTTGTTCAAGAGAGTAAAATTTTCAACTAATCACCAAATTACGGGTGTTCAAAAGATATTATAGCGCCTGGTTTAGCCAGTTCTCCAGGCATAACTGCCACTCAAACCCAGCAATTCTGGACAAAACCATTCTTAAGCACGAAACCGTTATAAACGCAAATTTTTTCATATAATGTAAGATTTCAGTAGAACAACTAATATATATCGAACGACCCCCCACAGCAGTCATGAATTTTTTTGCAGTTACCGTTTTTGCTATCGTCAAAAGCATTCCTCGTTGATTTTCGATGACACTCTTAACTGTTCGATGCCATGGATGGAAACACGTTAAGACATTTTAATACTCATCAGCAGGATGGTCCATTACTTTCAATATTTCTCTGAAAGCATCCTATAATTCTTTAATATTCAAAATTTTCGTCCAATAATGTCGGACATGAAGTGTGGTCCTCTCAAGCGAAGAACACTTTTCCGTTTTTGTTTTCAACTACGAAGTACGCTTAAAAGATACTGATATTCATTTCTTTCTAAAGACAAGCCGCAATAAAAACAGCAGTGTGCGGAATCCTTTCACTTTCGCTTGTTGCAGCTTTTTGTCAATAACCTAGGATATGGCTGCAACTCATTTCCTTTTCCTTTGTTTTTTGCAGATCGCCAGTGCCATCATCACATACACGGTCATTTTCTACCAGTCAGACAACAGCTCCTCATACGCAGCGTCTGCTCCAATGAATGTCACGTGTGGTTAACGGTTTCATCGTGCTGCACACCTTGCACTCCCATGACAAACGCTGTTAAATTCCATTTTGTAAAAAAAATCCATTCACTAAGAATAATCGAAGAAAACCGAAAACGATACCGGTACTAGCCGAAGCGCTTGGCATAACGGTCTCCAATTGTGTTCTCAATTTGGATACGCCCTGCGCATTAACGCAATGACATTAGATATCCCGATCCCCCCTGTTTTATATAGGTGTGTTTCAGAGTAAATAAAATGGAAATTGAATTGAATTGAAAAGCTGGCGTCCGTCCATGCCACGAAAAAGCAGGTGGCAAAGAAATTCATTCAAATAAATTCAATGGAACTGCCACCTGCCAACCACGCCACTGTTCATAAGGTTTAGGGTCGAGAGATGGACTGCCTCCCGAAAATCTAGTTAAGCAAAAATGAGCCATAGAGGAGGTTTTCCCCTGAGGCTTTCCCCTGCCTTGTTCACTTTCTGATTATCAAGAACCATCTGCCCAACCGGCAAGCACCCTGAGGGTTCTCCTCCCTTGTTCACTTTGTGATTATCAAGAGCCATCTGCCCAACAAGCAAGCACCCTGAGGCTTTCCTCTCCCTTGTTGGTTTTGTTATTATCAAGAAACATCTGCCCAACACGCAGCCACCCTGAGGCTTTCCCCTCGCTTCAGTTTGGGATTATCAAGAACCATCTGCCCAACCTGGAAAGCACCAACAGGCTGCCCCCACCCCCTTGTTCATTTGGTGATTATCAATAAACATCTGCCCAACCAGACACCCACCCTGATGCTTTCCTCTCCGTTGTTAATTTTGTTATAATCAATAAACATCTGCCCAACACGCAGCCAACCTGAGGCTTTCCACTCCCTTGTTCACTTTCTGATTATCAAGAACCATCTGCCCAAGCAGCAAGCCCCCTGAGTCTTTCCCCTCCCTTGTTTCCTTTGTGATTATCAAGAACCATGTTCCCAACCAGGAAAGCACCCTCAGGCTATCCCCTCCCATGTGTTCATTTGACGATTATCAATAAACATCTGCCAACCAGGCACCAACCCTGACTCATTTCTCTCCCTTGTTCATTTTGTTATTATCAAGAGACAACTGCCCAACGCGCAGCCACCCTGAAGATTCCCCTCCAATTTTCACTTTCTGACTATTAAGAACCATCTGCCCAACCGGAAAGCACACAGAGGCTTTCCCCTCTCTTGTTCACTTTGTGATTATCAAAACCCATCTGCCCAACCAGACAAGCACCCTCAGGCTGTCCCCTCCCTTGTTCATTTTGTGATTTTCAATAAACGTCTGCCCAACCAGGCACCCACCCTGAGGATTTCTCCTCCCTTGTTCCTTTTCTGATTATCAAGAGCCATCTGCCCAGCCGGCAAGAACCCTGAAGTTTTCCCCTCCATTGTTAGCTTTGTGATTATCAAGAACCATCTGCCCAACAGGCAAGCATCCTGAGGCTTTCTTTTCCTTGTTCACTTTGTGATTATCAAGAACGATCTGCCCAACCAAGAAAGCACCCTCGGGCTGTCCCCTCTCTTGTTCATTTTGTGATTATCAACAAACATGTGCCCAACCAGGCACCAACCCTGAGGCTCCCCCCCCCCCCCCCCCCCCATGTTCATTTTGTGATTGTCAAGAACCGCCTGCTCAATAGGCAAGCACCCAGAGGCTTTTGCCTCCCTTGTTAACTTTCTGTTTCTGAATTATCATCTGCCCAACAGGCAAGCACCCTCAGGCTTTCTCCTCTCTTCTTCCCTTTCTGATTATCAAGAGCCATCTGCCCAGCAGGCAAGCACCCTGAGGCTTTCGCCTCCCGTACTCACTTTCTGATTATCAAGAACCACCTGCTCAACCAGGCAAGCACCCTGAGACTTTCCCTTGCCTTGTTCGCTTTGTGATTATGAAGAATGATTTTTCTAACCTCTCTGTACCATAGACTTACGACTAGCGCGTCAGATATAAGTTCTAATCTACCGGCTTTTTCAAGTATCTGTACTTCGTTGTTACGTAACTTGGCTACTTCAATGGGTTTCTTTGTTTTGTAATTTCAGGTATTATGTGCTTGTGTTTCCGCAGCAGCCAATGGAGGCGAGGGGAGGGTGGGGGGGGGGGCGCTTCCTAAGGCATTTCTGGAAGCAAATGCTTTGAACAAATGCAAAAATAACAAACTGACAAAATCAGTGTTTGAGTTTATGTAAACATGGCAAGGCTACATGTTCAGTTACAAAAATTTCATTTCCCAACAATTCAGTACATTAAAAAATTATAGCATGTTAACAACATTGACATGCATAGCATAAAACATGGGACGCCCTGTAGTACCGCGAATTGGTTCTCGGGTGCTCTGACCAGCATTAGTACTGAACACCAGGCATTACTGAGCCACATAAACTGCTTCAGCGTGCAGTCGTTGACAGTAATATGGACCGCGCTTCTGTGTTCAATATATTTTGCCGTGTTGTGTAACAGGAAAAAGCATTTCCGGCGTTTATGTGCTAGAGCAAAAGAAAATCTAATTTTCATCTGCGCTAATCACCTATTTCCTTTGGCTAGGTAACGCCTCCGCGACTGCACATCAGTCTAACCAGAAGATGCTTCTTATACGCAGGTGGCAAATTAAATAAATAGAAGTCCTCAGAACTGTGGTGTTGTTCTCTAAACTCTGTTCAAAGAAGAGGCTATTATCTACTTTACACAGCTAAACCGCGATAAGGAAACCATCTTGTACAGTCCTTCATGCGTGAAACAAATCATAGCGAAAAACTCAACGGTTTTCTCCTAGTGGAGTCCTTCTCTTCATAGGTCACTTATCACAATACCTATCACGGATAATAGGCAAGTGCAAATTCCAACTGAAGTTCAGGTAAACGAGTTACCACAGCTGAAAATGCACATGTACTACTTATAATTTTTCCCAGAGAAGGTTGCGTGCTTAGCGTCATCTCCAGGTCGGAGACTTGATTCCAAGTCAAGATTAGTCTCGTACGATAAGCACAGCAGATTTCTTACAGTTTTTAAACGAGAACGTGTTCAGAGGCTTGCATGGCAGCAAGTATTGCAGAATGGCAGAGCGGAAACCTGCGCGTTATTATTGAATAATTTAGGTCGATTAAAACAGAGCTCTGTGATATGGCCAGTTGTGAAGATTACCATAGGCTCCATGTATAAAAAACGGCATTTTTACGTGGCGAAAACTCAAGTATTTACGGAATGTTGCGCCACACTCTTTGAATACTGTACACTGCGTTCAGGTTGCGAACTTCAATACTGAGTAAAGCTGAGGTTTGGGCAAGTGGATAAGCATTCGTGGTGGATGAACAGCCCAGAAAAGGCGGGTTATCCAGATCGTGTCATATCTAGGGTTTCAGAAACGCTGTTTAAAAGTGTTAAGAGCGGACACTCAAATGAGAGAAAGAAAAAAAGAAGACTGGCTGTAGTCTCTTACAAGCATCGCATCTCGCACGGCCTCAAGAAGGTTGCAGGCAACTACGACGTCGATGTCGTATTTTCTGCCCGTTGCAAACTGGGTACCATCAGCATACAAGTTTCGCAGGCACAGCCACAATGAAGGTTGGTTGCCAGGTACGACATGTGTCGCCCTCCGTTGTCTGCAAAGAAAACGCTGTATACCAGATACCCTTCAAGTGCGGTGCCACCTATGTTGGGCAAACAGGAAGACGCCAGAATAAGAGGTTAATGTAGCATGAATGCGCAAAAAAAAAATTACCCTCTTTGCCATGTTGCCCCTCATTGCGCTAGGCACAAGTGTAAGAACGAAAAAGACCATGAAAGAAAACCAGAAAAAGATGGCCAGGTTGCTGGGCCAAAGTTTCGCTGCAAAAAGCGCAAATGCGAACTGCTGTACAAAAAAAAATGCAGTGCTGTTCTTCCATAAGATCAAGGTGACACGAAAATTCATGGACGCGTATCACATCCATAATACTGGATAAAAATGTGTCAGCAATCCTTTTGTGACTTTAATTGACAAGGAAATTGAATAACATGACTTTCAGGTGGCATAGGTTGTTGACCCTTTTGTCGGTATTTCTGTTTTTATAGTTGATTGCTGGCGCTCGCTATATATTACCACTTATAATTCTTCAATAAATTCAGTTGCTAGTCAGCGCTTGTCTTGCCTCTTTCCCGCATTTGTTGCGCTGTTCATGCACCCACCATGAAAACTTCAAGACTGTTGATAAACGCTCAACCGCCTTGCAAAAAAATCAACAAAACAGTTGCAGTTACCAAAATTCATAGAGATAACAATCCGATAGCTAAATTATTTCTAGGCAATGGCGACATATGGGAACAGCTTTTATTTCCCTCTTGGGTCCGGATGGCGCCACCATCCGTAAGCACCTGGAATGTGGCTATTAAAACTAGTCACTTTTCAAAGCGGAGTTTCCAAACTGGGCAGATCTAAGAGCTCTTGCTTAAAACTACACTTTTCACAGCAGCGTGAGGCTAAAAGGTGGCTTCATTACAACATAAACGTCGCTGCAATATCCACCGACGCTCAACCCTAACCGCGTACGATGAGAGTGTAGCAACGTTCCCGTCGCATGCATTTCATATGATTCGTTACACACCAAACAACCAGTGCCACTGCAGCTCCCACTCGATTGGCACTGCACAGGAAAGTTTGAAGGCATGCGCGCAGTATGAAGATGCTCATTCGTTACACTTTGTTACCACGCTCTGTGCAGGAAAAAAAAAGCTATCAGACGGTATCACGTTGAAAGGCGCCAGGGTATCAAGTTTCATTTAATTTATTTTACCCTCAGGGCTATCGCATTCCAGTTTATGCATTAACTATGACGAACTTTCAGCCGATCGATACTATTTTTGTGGATATTAATAGTAAAAAACGGTTCCGATACTTTCGAGGCAGCAAAACGGTTTATACCAGAATACTTTAAGCCAAAAATAAACTTACAATATTAGCACAGAACCGCCGTAGTGAAATCTATAGGGAGAACTGAAATCCGTTTTCCCTGCCTTCCTGGAAACGTGGTATCGTTTGCACGAAGCCGTGAATATTGTAAAAGGAATGAAAACTGCAGGAGAGTCGGCATAATCGGCACTCACTCCATATGATATGGAGAACAACCCCAGGGCGACAAGGGCAATGTGTCAGAAATCAGAAATGTTGCTAGATATGAAACGGCAGCAAGTAGATGAGCAGCGCCCTCTAAGAGCAAACTGCGATATCTGCTTTGGAGCATGTGCTACCATCTGCAT
Source organism: Amblyomma americanum (assembly GCA_030143305.2). NCBI lineage: Eukaryota > Metazoa > Arthropoda > Arachnida > Ixodida > Ixodidae > Amblyomma > Amblyomma americanum. The sequence continues at coordinate 147,861 of JARKHS020034376.1, read as the reverse complement.
TGAGAAAAAGGAGCTACTGCAAGGACTCGGTGATTTGTGGCTCGCCTTTGAAATAGAGACACGCCGCTTTCGAATGATCTCGCAAGCTTGGAGAGTGATTTCTTTACAATCGCGCAACACTAAAGGGCCAGAACAAGGATGATTTTATGTACTAAACAAGGAACTCTACTACATTTCACATAGCCTTAATGCCATCTATTCTTAACTGCCGATATGAATTGAAGCAGGCAAAAATTGTCAGAATAACGTCAGCAAGCAACGTTTGTCGCTGACTGTTAGGAACGGCAAGGCGTATCGATATAAAAGATAAATTTATAAATCGGGCATAAAGTAGTTAGAATAAAGGACACCAGGCACTAATTTCAATCATCTGCAAATCTCCGGTGTTTTCTTGGAGCATGCACTTAAAAATGGAGTTCAGCGCACTAGCAAGGGAATATATTGCGGACTAACCCGCTTCAATACCACACAGCTGAGAAATAATATGAAAGCCCAACGTATTCAGCAGGAAAATGAAAAAAAAAGCTTGAAAATACCCCATTTTTTTGTCGCCATTTCTAAATTTTGAGGTAAAGTTTAGCCGAGAGGTTAAAATGAAAGAAGGTTTAATCTCTTCATGCATTTGCATGGTAGTTTTTCCGTTACCTTCCACTATTTCCTTCACTGTCGCTGCATAATTACCGGCATTATTTTCTCAGTTTTTGAACTTTTGAAGATAAACGGCTGGGGAGGTAACGAAGCAACTGTCCTTTGCACAGGGTATAGACAAATAAAAAACTCTGTCAACTATGTGCATGTTCTACAGCGATTATCCTACGATTGTCAGTGACGGCTTTGAGTCCCCCAGCGGAAAACTAAGCTGTCCTGTATACGTGTTAGCTGCAATATTATATTTTTCACGCTTGAGGCGAAATAGAGGCATATTCGTTCGTGTGCAATACATCTCAGGCTATTTTACGCTTTTCAGTCTATTTTTTTACGCTTTCTCTCCATCCAAACTTTAGCCACATTACAAGCCAAACCTCGCATCAGGGAGTCCGATACCTAAGAACGAACCGAGCTTGCAGTCTTTAAGTGGCTTTTTCGCATGTTTCGCCATATGTCTAATGCGCATCAGTGCTAAAATAAAGAGCTGGAAGGCTGGATATCTGTAAGGTTAACTATCTCTCAAGTCTCAATTTTTCGCTAATACTGCCCGCAGATCCATGCCAAACTCTATACAAAACAACCTCGAAAAGAAATGTATTTGTTCTTTTATGCAGTATCGTCATTTTATTTTCTATTATTTATGTAAAAGATTCGTATGGGCATACGGACTGCAGTAATTATCAACCTACCTTCTTTTACAGTGCACACTTTAAAAGGCAATTGTCTCACTAGCTGTGTTAGGCACACAAATGAGTAGTAAGTAGGCGGTGTCTAATCACAATACACACCGAACTTTATCACACCAAAACACTCTTTCCTAATGTAGTATTCAACTTTGAAAACCTTGTGTGCACTTAAATGATCACAAGTTTAGCTGCGCAAAAAAAAAACGTTTACTTTTTCGCTACCGATCTTCCGAGTTCGTTGCCAGCAAGTGTCGAAAGGCCAGTAAGCATTTATACCTTCAAATCCTCTCTTCGTCTTTTTCTGCACTGCTTGTAATCATCGTCGACAAGGCATACTTGTTCAGTGAGATCATACAGCACTAATAACTGGATAACATTCCGTGATATTTACTGCGGCTGCTCGCTACTTTGGAATGTTCTGTAATACATAAAATAGCTTGCATTATTACCGCATGCTATGTACCGCACTCGAATAACATGTTCATTATTGTATAAGTATTTGGAAATTACTACCTGCGGTTTTTTTAATAGTTGTTTTAAAAGGCTCTCCTACAGTACCTGACTTTCCGGCATTTCCTGGTATACGCGATTTCTGTAACAAGTACATCAATACTATGAAATAAAGTTTATTTGACTTATCCACCTGCACATTGATTAATGGAACCGAAGTACCAAGTTAGCTTTTTCTTTTGTGTACGGTCGAATGCGAACAGCGCGAACAGATATGCAAGCTATGGCTTTAAGTTCTCATTCTGTTTAATAGCATGATTACAATTGACAGGCGGCGTTGCTCCGTATTTGTGGCCAACGAGTCTAATGAACTAGTCCACTATACTAGCATATATAGTGTAGAGTAAACTATCACAATCAAGACAAGCAACAATTTTGAGCCCATCCAAAGCAGGCTTAGCCCATAACTGCAGTGCGATGTTTACCTTCGAAAGCACGCATTGTAACAATTACTTTCCTTCGGCCGCACAATTTTCTTTTCCGCCTGTCATCATCTATTTTCTAAGGATAGAAGCCTCACTTCCAATTACTAATTTTGAGGCACCTAAACACAATTTTGCGTTACATATAAATTTCAGCCAAATTCGTCGTTAACTACTTGATTCTGTGCTTTATTTCATACAGCAGCCTTAATCACTTATGCGCTGTTTCTTTAAGTCCAGTATTTGTCCTGTACTGAAGATTCCCGAAGCAAGAAACAACTACACTTGTCTTAAGGCTCATTCTACTACTTTTCAAACAGTAAAAATTATATAATTGTGCACTGAATTTCAAAGCCCCTGTATAACATCGGTATTGAAAACATTTCATCGCTGCAAATAAGCGAGGTTTTCATCATCATCAGCAGCAGCCTGACTACGCCCACTAGAAATTATAAGCTACCCAGAGCAAAAGACGAAACTCCAAATACTAAGAGGAACCATTCCTCAAGATGGGGGGAAATAAGTCGTCTACTCTGAATGCATCGCGGGCTGGAAATTCTCGTTTTCTCTTCACTGAAAAGACAGCTTCGAAGTGGGTGCTTGCAAGTTTTGTCCTTTCATTATTCCGTTTTCGATTCTAAATCATGTAGTACACGCCCGAGACAACTTCTCCTCAAAGTATTATTTTAATCTTGCACTCAAGCCGACATTCACCAAATAATATGAAATTTGCAGCTTCTTCTCATCTTTGTTTTCAGTACGCGCATAGTCTAAGAAATCACACGCCAGAACACCTCCTCTCAAAATTGGTTACATCTCTTTTAGCGATGGAGCAAGCTAGGCCGATACCGCAGCTACACTAATTACATATTACGATTACACGGATTGTTTGTGTCGAGAGCGGCAGAAATGCGTTCCACGAAAGGAGAAACGATAAAAATTCCCTTAGACAAACGTTAGCAGAGTGTGCCGCCATACAGCTTCCAGATATGGCGGCACCCATCGCGAGGCTATTACGCTTATGAAAAGCGAAGCGCATCGCCGCGATGGAAAGCAGGCGCAACAGAAGAACGGCAGAAAAAAGTAGAAACGAGAGGGCATGCGAGCATGCTAAACATCGCGGTGACCAACATCATTGCGTAAGGGAGATTCCTTTGTTAGTTATAATTATCTGCAACTTTTCCATTACAACAAAATTTCACCTGTGTTAATCTTAACTGCTCCTAATGTTGGAGTGTGCAAGGCACTCTGGTCAAAACCCCACTGTGGGTGTGTGTCGTTCCTCCAGACGCCAACAACAACGACTCTAGTGGTGAATTGAGCAGGGAACCGGTGGTGCTCTACCTGCACTTCGGAACAGGCAGAACACATATGCAGCTCCGAATGTCTCATCAACTTGGAATGAAGTGAGCGGCTGAATTCTCCATCCTCGTCTTCGACATGGTCCGTCTTAGGTCTGCCTGCATCCGTAGCGAGATCTTCGATTACGCTTCGACCAAGCACGAGTATACTACCGAGCATAAGTGCAAAGAGCAGTTTCCACGTAGAAAAGAGCAGCTGCATATGTGGAGAGCCCAGTAAGCAGTATATTGAGAAAACATTCTGATGATAACTCAGCTGCTGAGAGGAAATACTTAATGCGGTGATATTACATGTGTCAACTGTGACAACACTGCTCTCCTCTTTTGTGAGATGATCGTAAAACGGCCTAAGGTTGCAGCTGTAGCCAACTAGACAAGACATAACTCATGCTCACGGATGGCCCCAACAAAGCGAACATGCCATATTCGAAATTCCTTAGGAGTGTTTCAGAAAAAGTTCAGCAACCTTTAACGCTTCTTAATGATTGTTGTTACGAAGCTAAAATAAGGAGCTAAACTTTTTATTTGATCTGACTCGAGCTAATTCCAAGGCCCCTTTGGAGACCTTTTTACAAAAACAATCGCAGACAATTAAACAGGTCTCTTTTCCTAAACATGATGGATGTTTGTGCTGCAGGTAAAGATAGAAAATTAAAAGCTGTTATAATCGTTGGGTTAACGAATGCGCATACATCACTATTCTCCATTGCGCTCCGGATGTTTCCGTTAACGCATCAATGCTTAATGATCCCGTCACCGACAGAAAACAATCGGAACACAAAACCAACATAATAATTAGACGGGGCACCTAAGATGCAAGTCGATATCTTTCGAGCAAGGAATGTCGGCTCGCGTAAACGAATATCCGAAATTGCTTTCACCTTATCCATGCGCCAGTTCCCTCTTCTATTCGTAAACACACCCGAAGCATCCAGTGGGCGCGCTTACGGCTTCAGACTGAGCCCCGCTGGCAGGATTAGGCTAATGGACGGTGGCAGAGCATTAGACAATAAAGAGAGGCAGGTCATCAGCGCATGTGTAAACACTGCTATGTTTCGACCCTGCCGCGCGGCTGCCGTCGTGTCACACCTTTTCTCCAACACATGGGAACAGGCGTTCTCAGGACTCTTGCATTCAGCGGTTATTCGGAGCAGAGAAGGCTGCATTTGAGCAGGTTCCTCTTGCATTGTGACATGGTCAGGCTCCGGTCTGTGTCTATCGAAATCGGAATCTTCGACAACGGCTCATTCGTGGATGGCTTCAGCATCATCAGCAGGTTCCACCGGTGCATCGGCTACTCCTTCTTCCCCTGGAAGAACTTGGGTGGAGAATCGCGAGTGTCAGCAACCGTTCTCACCCCCTACTTGGCCTTCGCCGTGCTGTCCTGGAGCATCTTGGCCCTTCTCTTGATTCATGACACCTGCCGCGCCTTCTTCGTCGTGTCATTTGGAAATTTCGACAAGTGGGTCATCATCATCATCCTCGTCGGTCGTTATTTGGGTGTGCAAGTGGCTAACATTGTGACGCTTGTTGTCTACTCTCGCGAACTCTGCGAAGTCGTAAAGAAGATGCAAGCTATCGAATCGACGTTCCAGCGCCCAACGCGTCTCCGACAAACGGCTAGATATATTATCGCCCTGAATGTGGTCTTCTCGGTTGTGGCAGTCTTCTCAATTTCCGACGATATTGCTTCGGCAGGCGACTACATGGAGCCAGTTTATATGAAGCTTATTTACGGTGTCATCTGCCTCGTGTATTCAGAGACAGTCTGCTTGATTGGCTTTAGCTGGGTCATGTACTTCAGTCGTGCCTTCGCCTCCTTTCTCAGGTGCATCAACGAAGACATCGAAAGCCTGGCTGTCGGTCGGCCGCTGTCGCGTTCAAAGCTGGCAACTCAACACGCACGGTTTTGTGAACTTTGGTACGCATTTGTGCAGTGCGACAAAATCTTCAGTGCGGGTCTTCTAATCGCCATTCCACTGAACATCCTGAATGTTTTACCATGGGGACACGGTATCCTAATGCCACACAGGTCTCTTCTGGACTTAATCACGGACGTCGTGGGCTTAATCAACTTTTGTGCAGAGCTGTTTGTCCTGGGTGCATACTGTGGCGCTGCTCTGAACGAGGTAAGACGAGAATAACAATGTTTTTTTCTGCGTAACCATTTATACGGGTGTTACGTTAAACAGGGGTTTGTATGCATTATTCAGAACTTCATAAGACATACTGAACGCATTCTTGAATATGCGCAGTGTGTTCGTTTCTGACGTCATACGCTATATGACATAGTTTCGAACTGCGTAGACATACGCTGCATCGATAACAAGAACATCGATCAATTTCACTGCGAGAGTTTGTTTCTCGTGTGGTACATGCAAAGTTTCAGCTGAAGGTGAAAGGCAGGGGACTTCGAACTTATGGCAAATGAATTCAGAATGTGTGACTGCTAAAATCTAATTTCTTTCTTGAAAAGGCGATTAATGCGTCAAATTGTGACTAACGATGAGACATTGACATAACAACATGAAAAAACAAAGGACAGATCCTTTCCTTTGAGGACGCTGTATATCTTCAGTCCGGTCTGTTGTGATAGGCAATTACAATAGCGCCATGCAGGTTTAAGGTATTCAGTATTTATTGCTTTTAATGCAGACGCGAAATGCGAAACAGTCCAGGTCTTTCGGTAAGGAATGTCTGCTTGCGCAAACGAATATACGAAATTTGTTTAACGTTTCCTACTGCTAAATTTACTCTGGTCCCTTTATTATCAGAAACTCTGCCACCCCATTGAATTTTAGAGCCTCTGGACGCATTCATACATTTTAAAGCTTAAAAAAACCCCGAAACATATTTTGAGTAGAGTACATAAACTAGTTCAGTCACTGCATTGTGCTGTCGGCCCCGCCGGCTATCAAAGAGCGCGGGAATTTCCCGGTGGACGAAACTTCCTGACCCACCAGAGTGGCACGGCTGACTAGCCGCAGCCATGGTAGCGGCGTGACGTCAGAAAAAATCTAACCAATTGTCGTCTTTTAGACCTGCGTGCGCAGACGACCGACGCAGAGGAGCGCGAGAGTTTCAAAACATCCGGCGGAGAAGCGCCTACCTATCAGCGTGCAAAAAGTGACGACAGGACGAGAAAATGTATGAAGACGTTGAAATTGAAATGTTACTGCATATAACTCGGCTTGTCGGCAACGTTGGCACCGTGGTGCATGCACTCTCCTTTGGTGTTGCACGACATTTATAGGAAACCGAATTAAAGTTATCTACTCAACACGGATCTTGTTTTTAAATGGTGACAGCAGGAACGGACTACGGCCTACTGTGATTGAATGTGTGCGTAGATGGTGTCTTCCGGAGTGGACTCCTTTATACTGTGAGTGAATGTGTGTATGGAGTGTGGCACTACAATGGCCTATGTTCTACTGTGACTGAATATGTGCATAGATGGTGACTTCTGGAGTGGACTGTGAGGTGAACTGTGTGGATTGATTGCGTGCATAGATGGTGACTGCGGGAGAGAATGTGTGCTATTACAAGAGACTGTGCGCTTAGCGGGGTAGATGCGGCAATGTTAATATCGAAGGGACGCTGCGGTGGAGCAATTGCCGGCAGATAAAGCAAGGCTAACCCCACCTGTAGCATTCAACACCTCAACCTCAACCTACCAACCTGGTTCTGTCCGATTCCAACCCCGACAGAGCAACTATTAACGGTGCATTGTATGCTTCGGTATGTTGAATACCTGGCCACTACAAGCGCACCAGTTCTTATGACATCGTTCACAGGGGCCCACATTAGAGATCTCCACATTTATCGGCAACACGTAAAAACCTCTTTTTCTCGCAGACAAAGAAAACATGGGACGTGCTTACAAAACTCCTCGTCTCCCAAGAGCACACACCTGAAGTGAGAGAACAGGTAAGGTGTACGCTTTTTACAATTATTTTGGACTTCCTGTACTTCTAGTCACCACAGTAGTGCTCACTGCGTTGCTTTACTTCCGCATAAAAATCATGAATAAGGGCTACTTTGTTATACAGTTTTGTAGCGTGGTCTGCGTGGTCTGCTTTTTATCACAAACCAGTTCTGGCTGTGTGGTTCAAGAAGCAGAGACTAAATTATGGCATTTGGATTGCTGCACACAAAGTTGAAGTTTTCACTCTACCCAGGTGATAAAGTAGAAAGACGCGGCAATAGCGCAAACAGGACAAGGGACCAAGACGAGTAGACACACACAGCGCTGCTATGTGACCAGCTGAAGGAAGGAAGCCACCAAGAACCCTCTTGACGTCATCCGGCAAGATGTGATTCCGAATGCAGAATGAAAGGGTCCTGGCACGGCATGTGGCCACGGCAATAAACGTGACAGTCATAGAAGGATCCAGGGAAGCACATTGAAAAGGGCCCGTTGAACTAGAAATATGCTTGAGCAACGTGGAAATTCGGGCTTGTCGGTTCATATTTCGTGGCAATAGCGCAAACAGGACAAGGAACCAAGACGAGTAGACACACACAGCGCTGTGTGTGTCTACTCGTCTTGGTCCCTTGTCCTGTTTGCGCTATTGCCACGAAATATGAACCAACAAGCCCGAATTTCCACGTTAGAAAGACGCGTTTGTTGGTCTTGACAGGTCGAATGCATTTTTTTTCAGTGCAAAATTATGTAAGACCTAGAAGCCAAAGGGACGCCAGACAAACGCTGAACTGAAATTCATGGTTTATTGATATGAACAAGAAATATATATGCAGAAGTACATATATCTAGGGCCTCAAAAATTTTCGAGGCCTCAGAAAAGCAGATTGAAGGCGAACTTTTTGTTGGCACTCCTTGACTATTTTTATCATTCAAAGAGTTGCGTTTCATAAAGAACAGTATGTGACGTGCATGCGCCAAGGAATTCTTCTGCTTTCCTCTAAACTTTTTTTGCGGGGAAGGTGAAAGCGAGAGGCGAAATTCGGGGGCAAGTGCTTGTGATGTGGCAGTATCAGTCTTCTGGTTTGTGAATACATATTTCTAGTGGTTCAGTTCGGTAAACCAACAGATGAAGTGGTGCGCTCGTTTTGCGTGTGTGCCTTTCCCGTGTCTTGTATAAGTTTTGTTGAAAATTCCATTCAACTTCTATACGATATTGCGTAATTAAACCTATCTTTCTCTGTTTACAGATCCAAGAATTTCGTTACACCTGCCAGAACCAAGATTTTTCATTTTCCGCTTGCGGCTTCTTCAAAGTGGGACCACCCCTAATTGTGTCGGTGAGTGGACGAATGTTGTAATTATATTTTTTATTCAACCGACCGAAATTTTATACACATCACCACGTAAAGGTAATTAGAAGGGTATTGTTGCGCCTAGTTAAGGCAGCTCTCCAGGCGAAAAAGCCGCTCATACCAAACAATTCTGGACAAAAGCATTTTTGAGCGGTAAACAGTTTATGAACGCAAGTTTTTCATATAATGTGACATTTCAGTACAACAACCAATATATCCGCCGATCCCCGAGAGCAGTCTTGAATAATTTTTTTTTGCTATTACCGGTTTTGCTATCGTCAAAAACGAATCCTCATTGGTTTTCTATGGCATTCTTAACTGTTCGATGTCATCGATGGATCAATAAAACTTGTTGCTGGGCTAGTTGGTGACACACACTTGAACAAAAGGCTTTTGTGTTTGTGGTGTCTTCCTCCCGTGGTCGTCTTTTTTGTGCTACCTTTTTATTCAAGCCATCGATGGAAACGCGTTAAAAGAAAGATTTTGATACTACGAATAGACCATTACCTTCAATATTTGCATAAGAGCATCTTACAATCTTTCAATATTCAAAATATTTGTACAAGAATGTTGGATATGTGGTGTGGTGTTCTCAAATGGGGAAAATGGTTTCCGCTGTTGTTTTCAACTGCAAAGTACGTTAAAAAGATACTGATCTTCCTTTCTTTCTAAAGACATGCAGCCATACCAACAGCAGTGGGCGCAATCCTTTCACTTTCGCTATTTTCAGCTCATAGCCAGTAATCTTGAAGATGCGCGCAACCCATATCCTGTTCTTTTGTTTTTGCAGATCGCCGGTGCCATCATCACGTACACGGTCATTTTCTACCAGTCACAGAGCAGCTCTTCTGAAGCAGCGTCTACACCAGTGAATGTCACGTGTGGTTAATAGTTCTTCGTGGGTATTCGGTCATTCCAGCTCCTATAGGTGGCGCGGCGGCAGTACGACATGGCGGACGAGGCGGTGATGGCGCCGATGCCATAGCGTGCGTCTCTATAGAAGCAAAGCGGGTTCTTTACGTTGTGGCACCTTTGGTGTGATTTTTAGAGTCTGGATAAGCAGCAGTAAATGATTCTTCGTTATTAATAAGATCCTATGCTTGAGTTTGGCTGCATTACAGGCTCAAAATAAATTTTTATCGATATGAGCATGGAATCGCTATTTCGCAAGTGCCGCGCGCGCAAAAACCCCGTCGGCGTTGAAACTTGCGAACTCAGCATGGTGAAGTGCGACGAACACTTTAAAGTGTAATTTTTTGCGCGTTCACTTTATTCTTCTTTCGGCACTCACCCAAAAGCGCAAATAAACTACTTTAATGACCGAGACAGTCTGACGCTATATTTCGCGCCTACACGAGTGCGGCCCTTACTTGCGTGAATACGGAATGTGTATTTATTGCGTGCTCATCTTATAAGGACACAACTGAAAAAAAAAATCAGCAGTTGGTAACACTGACCATGGTTCGCAGCGTAATATTACAACACTTACCAATTACAACAGTGATCAAAATCAACTTTTCAATGTTGGACTGCATCAAACAAGCCAGAAACGTCAAAATTCTTGAGCCTACAATTTCGACGCGTGATTGACTGCTTGTTTACGTGAACAGAAACGTTTCACCAGTGGTCTACATTTTGTCACGGAGGAATTCTGTTCGACGGTCCTGAATGTGGGCGTAGCTTTACTGAAGATTTAATTGCATCCGATTATAATCCGTCTGCGGCGTAGGTTGGTCACATATGCGGTAATAGAAGCGGCAATGTAGCTGTTGCTAGAAGCGGCAGCCAGGGTGTTGTTCGAACTGTATAATACAGTCGAAATTAGCGCTCAAAATGTGTTTTTGACTAATGGGGGAAAACGCTGTGATCGAGTGAGCAGACGACAGTTGCCAAGAAGCGTTTGCAATTATTCATCCACTTTACGCATTATATCCGAGGAATGAAGGTACAATTGTGAAGTTCTTGCCACTCATATCACTCTTTAGCAATCACGTCGTGGCCAGAAAGCCGTGTTTAATCTAGACCAGAATGGACTGAAGTGTGATGAAAAATCTGTTTGCTGCAAACGTCCGCCTTAAAATATAACCAATATACTCCATATCAGCTAAGTGTTTAAGCTCTGCACTGCTTTCATGCAGCTGTAATAGGCTACGCTGTTAGCATGAACAAAACTCCGAATAGGAATGCATTGATGACACGGTGTCGTGGCGTCAACAGCGTATGTCGCTCATTAACAGGCGGGTCATTGGGCTTCAACTCGTTACCAACCTGCAGAATGAACTTAACCACTGCTTTTTGAACTCCTTTACGTGTTGGCAGAAACAACATGTTTGCTATTTGGAATGTCCGCAGATTGTAGAATAGCAGAATATGCTAATTTTTGACGCGTATCTTTGGCTCGAAACCACTGCGATTGCACGCGCCGCGCAGAGCGATCACCGGCTCGCCGCTTCAGGAAGAGGCCGCGTGGCGCCGCCACCGTCGCTGGAACGACCGAATACACCCTGCTCTCCCGTGAAAAAAACACGGTTAAATTCTGTTTTATAAAAAAATGCATTCACTAAGAAATATCTGAAGCAAACTGAAATTTATGCCAGTACTAGCCGGAACGCTTGGCAGAACAGTTTGAAATTGTGTTCACAATTTCGATACGCCGTGCGTATTAGCGCGACGGCATTAGATATCCCATTCAAAATAAAAGCCGGCGTCCGTCTGTGCCACAAGAAAGCAGGTGGCGAAGAAATTGATTAAAGTAGATTCAATGAAACTGCCACCGCCCCACCATGCCACTGTTCATTAGCTTAATGGTCTAGAGATCGACTGCCTCCCGAATAACTAGTTGAACAAAAATGAGCTGTATGGGAGCTCGGGAACAGCAACCTGGGCCTCAGAAGTGCCCTTTTGCACTGTCTCTTTCCTCAGTCTGTTTAGTATCAGATCTTCACCACAATTAAAGCATATTTCTTATACAGAAGCCTGGAGACCACCACCCATGCACTTTAGAGAAGTGTAACAGTCTGTGTACCAACCCCTTCCGTGCGCTTTTCGAGCTGAGCTCGGCTCTGATTTCTTTGTTCAAAATGCTACTGGCAAAGCTGAGCTTGTCCAAATATTTTCAGTCTCGCTCTGTGACACGGCAGAATCGGCCAGTGTAGAAGATTTTTTTACTGTTTTTTCATACTCTTGCATTACTACTTCATTAGGCCACTACATTAAGCGTTACATGAAGCTCAGTGCCATACGGCTAACAAGCATAATTTCCTGGGCTGGTTCACATCGCACGCTTTTCTTGGTTAAAGAGGGTATTACGCTAACAGATACAAACAACAAGAACGGGAGTAGACGAGAAGCGCGCAGTATACTCCCCCTTGTTCTTGTCCTAGTTTGTCAGCGCAGCACTCACTTTTATGAACGTGTACTAACTAGCCCGTATTTCCGCTCTCCTTGAGGTCTTAATATGAAAGACGCGCATTAGAGATGAATCAAAAGCATTCAACTTCGTGTTATCCTTAAGACAGATGTATAATGTCAGGTGAGCGCTTTGACTCTTAAAAATGCAGGTTTGCGAAGCTTTGTAGGCAACCAAACACCGCTGAGCATCGTAACTATTACTCGCCTTTTGGGAAAGGACGGTCAAAATATTGGAAGCACATGCAGCTTGTCGAGCAAGCCTCTATCCCATATATCTGCCTCGTGAAGAGGTTTTGTTAGCCCGAAAACGGCAAATTATTTTGTAATGCTTTCGAATGGGGACGCCACAAGGAGGGAGTAGCCAGGCAAAACTTCATTGCTGGGATATCGCATGAACAGACTTAATTATAGTACGATAATCTGGTTTACACATCTGCAGTGAGCATCCGAACTTGGAGCTAGCACAAATGATCTCATATCTTGTTCATGCCACAGTGATGGGATGCTGGGAATGAAGTGTTTCTATTCTGCAGGGTGAGCCGACCACGTCGCGAGAAAGGTCATGAGCTGTTTGGAGCTATGTGATACTTTAATGCATCGGTTGAAAAACGGCATGCATACTTTTACAAAACCAGTGCTCCTCTTCGTTAGCGAGAGGAGCTACGGTAGTTTTATACTATGGAAAACCTTTCATTTTAACAGATCTGCAATGGTGCCGATCTCCGCATTAATGCTGGTCAAAAGTGCAAAGATGTTTTCAAACACAGTTTCCTGCCAGAACTTCTTTTTCGACACTGTGCGATATATGATGATGAGCCTGGTGAACACTCAGATGATGAACCTGAGCAGACATGCTGATACTGTGGTAGCACTCAATATAGAGGGATGGTTAAGTGAAGTGAGCAAACTGTTGTGGAAAATATTTGCATTTAACATGTGCAAACATCAAGCATCCACCAAAAGCCGAGCCATGGTATCGCAAGAGCTGCAAACCCTAGAAATAAGTTGACGCCTCCGGTCATGGTGTGTGAAGTTTCGACTGTGCATGCTTGCATCTCCGAATGATTCCTGGTTGCACTGTTAGTACCAGTGTGCGCTTTGTTCCTTCTAACGTAGTTTTGCTTGAAGACCAAGGTGGGATTGCACATAATTTTAGCATGGTTGCCTTTGCGCTGTAAACTCTTCCACACCACCTTATAGCCCGAATTACGTCCATCACAGCACAAAAGCGTCTGTCATACCCTTTCTGTGGACCCTCTTAACCAACAGCAGTAGCCACCTTATATTCAGGGTTCCTAAATTCATTTACCCCCTGCCCCCCCCCCCCCCCCCCAATTTCTTTGCCGCCACTTCCTGCAGCTGCTGCCCTTACCAGGAATCCACTTTTGTGCTAGGATGCCCTGCCCATGTTCATAATTTTACCTTGAATACATTTCTTCCGTTCGCCTTTTGCTCTTTTTATGCCTGTCATATCACCTCTACCGTTTTAGTGCGCTAGCACTAAGGCCCCCACTCTCCGATTTGTCCACTGTCTGTCTGGCTAATCTCTTGACCTACATGGCGGATCGGCCACCTAGGTCACGCTTACCCTCTGACGTCATCACAAACCGCCCACCGAATTGTGAACGCACTGCCACCGAGACAGTTAAATTAATAATTGGCTCCGACAGGTTGCTAGCTTCTTACAAGCCCCACCGGTGGCAGCACCAGCCATCGCAGGGCGCCGGCGCATATCTTAACTGCTGCACCGCAGTACCACTAGCGGTATAAGGATTGTCAGAAATCAATGAATGTAAAGTAGATAATGACCGATTCCACATATATAGTCACTGGCAAATTTTCCTTTGTGCGCAGTGGATCCGAAAACTCAAACTGAACTGAAAACAACCTCTAGCGCACCTAATTTGCATTCGGCCTAATCACGCTAAACCGTCCATCATTTATTTCTTCGGTAGCTTGCTACACAGTTCTATTGCATGAACAGTCTCCCTAGCGGTGCCTCTTCCCTAGCAGTTGTCCAAGGCTACCCGACGAGTTTTCTCATGCACCATGTTATCAGACATGCAGTGTTTTCGCAGTTTCAGAAATTAAACTGATAGCATCATGGAGAAATGTGAACAGGAAGGAAAACACATTGCACCAACTAGCCCAAACAAGATTCCTGATTCAACTTATTTCTCCTACACTGGTCTCGTCTCTGTGCCGATGAGCTATGCCCGATTCAGACATAACCTTAGTAACCTCACTGCCGTGACGACCTACCGGTCGAGAGTCAGTGCCCATCCTGTCTTGTCTGTTCCCTATTGCCTACTTTTTTTTTTCGCGTTGTTTTCCGTCTGCTGAGAAACCTTTCAGCACGCCAGAATTTTACAGAGAGGAAATGAAGGCGTTCGGAGCGCGTAAAAAGTGCACGACTCCAGCAGAAAATATCAACAGAGAGCAGGGAACCAGGCCGAGACGATTGCAAACTGGCTCTTATCCAAGCAGAGTCGAGTATAATAAAATATGGCCGACTACATACATGAAAGCGTACGTAAGGATTGGAGGCTGCGCCACGACGTACAACTTTACCTTGGTTTGGTTTATGGGGGTTTAACGTACCAAAGCGACTCAGGCTTTGAGGGACGCCGTAGTGAAGGTCTCGCACAGGACATCGCACAGTACACGGGCCTCTAGAATTTCGCCTCCATCGAAATTCGACCCCCGCGGCCGGGATCGAACCCGCGTCTTTCGGGCCAGCAGCCGAGCGCCGTAACCACTCAGCCACCGCGGCGGCTGCAACTTTACCTTCGGTTAAAAAAAAAACCGTTATCACCCAAGATTAATCCCTTGTCTAGAGCAGTGAGAGGCCCTCCTGACAGACTCCGACCCGAGCACACTGCTCATGCTGCTGACGAAGGTGAAGTCGGCGATGGAAGCTAACGGGATCCTGGACTAAGAAAAGACGACCACCTAAGCTCTGTATCTACCTCCCCCCGCCCCCTACGCTATAATAATTTACGGAGTTTTTACAGCACTACTACCCCAACTTCTGCACACTGTTTTCCTTCACGTTTAGATATCACCAAAAGGCCCAAACACCGACTTATCAATTGCTGTTTTAAAGACGAGTTTGTACTAACTGGAGACAAAACGTCCGCTGCACATTCTGTCGTGTACGTCACCTTAGTGCTTATCTCAGTACGTCGCAGACGGCAAACCCATTCGTCGTAGCGCTTATCCGATAGCTCTTGAGTACTGCTGTGTTGCCCCCCGCAAATGACTCTCGCTACTAAAAAGCAACGCTTCTGATTTCATGTTCTCACGCACGTCAGTTTTTCGCCGCGACCATGGTTGCAATAACAGGTGGTTCAAGGACGGATCGAACTGTCTTGAAGCCCGCCTAACACAGCTGCCATATATGTAGCGTATGTTTCGGTCCCTCAAGGCGACGGTAAGAGGAGGCAGACAGAACGCCTTCTCATGAGAGCTTGTCGCATCGCTGATGACGTACTAGTAAACAACGCCTGTAAGCTTCAAGCGGGATAGAATAACAGAACTTTATCGATGCCGGACCTCCGCTTCAATTTCGCGTAAAAAGTTAAATCGACGAAATAATAGCACTAGATGCGGAAGGAAGTCCTTCTGGTTCAGGCCACACCATACGCTGTCGGCGCGGTCTACTGCTCGCGGCTCCCCGATCAGCGGTTGCAGGTAAGATTGCAGGTGACATCTAAATCATTGAGCTCAAGAAGCCTTCCTATTGTTTCTTGAGCAACGGCATTCTTCAAGCAGCAGTATTCGCAGTGTATCTCTTAGAATGTACTTGCCATAGATTTCATGTGATTGCACCACTTGTGTGACAGCCTTCATATGGCTGGCTATACAAGCTGGAGCTCATCGTATTTGTTTCAAGGTGAGTGTATGAGTTAAATATGCTATTAGTTACGCTCTGATGACGGATTCGAGTATCATCATTGCTGTCTCTTGTTGCTTGCAAATTGTTGATTGAAGTTGTGTACTCTCAGAATAGACGAGACAGGTCTTGCTAGTTGTATTTAGTTTCCCAGCCAGATTGGCACATGTAATTTTCAGATATATAGTCTAAAGCTAAGAGAAGGTTGTTTTAAACTTATTTCGTAACATTTCAGAAGCGTAACCAGGAAAAATAAATTGAGAACTACGTACTAACCTTTGACCAAAGAAAACAGTAACACTGTTGTAACGTTCACATCTGGCAGGCCAATAACTAGAGCAAACAAGAAAAAAATAACTACCTTCAGCCTCTCCAGCCAGCAACTCACTTTTCAAAAACTGTTATTTCCGCGGGCCGAGGTTTCCTCGAAAAGGTGCCATTTCTGGCGGAGCTTCGCCGGACGATTTGATATCGAGAGAATTTGCGAACATAGCCGAAGCTTCGTGTTTTTAGTTGGTCTAAGTACTTTCATGCGGCGAAGACTACTCTCCAGTAATTTTTTGCAGAGTTCTTTTCATCAGTTCGTATTGAGAGTGCAAATTTCGCCTATCGGCGCCATTGGGCGACATATCTGGTCTCCTGCTGAGAGGATGAGACCATGCCTCGTGCAATCAGCAGTTAGAATTACTGTTCTTGATGATGGAATATTTTGGTGGCGCACGAGCTGCTTATTGGCAAGGACCGAAATGACGAAGACTTTACTTAGATAGAGGTGGCAGGAAATCTCGAATTTCAAAGCGTTTCACTGTACACAAACCGGGCGTCTGACCAGAGGTACCCTTCATCCAGTGTAGTGCCGATGGATGCACGGCGACACTGGGGATCGCACCCCGCGTCTACTGCATACGAGGCGGTTGCTCATACCACAAGGCCATCGTTGGCATAGGGCCATTGCAGCGAACACTATTCACAAAGCTAGCTACGGAACTAGCCCTGCGTGTAGTGCCAGGGAAAATATCGATTGTTATCACCAGGCAACGGCAGAAAAACGTCCGCGCCAACTTCGTGGCCTGCAAAAATGGTTTGTACCGCGAAACGTTATCCCGAAATTACTGTTCAAGCAGTCGCATGAAAGCTCAAGAATGATTAATAGAGGCAGCACTAAAGTCCGTTCTGGCTGCGAGCGCGAAAGCATGGACGCGTACGGAACTCAATGAGAAACAGGTTTGCACGAAGACGGCGATTAACGTAAAGAAATGAATGTTGTAGGAGGGTCGACACGGTCGGCACTCTATATGTTTAGAGCGCATTGCCAGACGACTGGCAAGGGTACGGTGTTACCATAAGTCTAGGCAGTAAGTTAGTGTGCCTCGATCAAGCGTTAGACTATAAGCGCCCTCTATGAGCGAGCTCATAGATCTGCTTCAGGAGTATGTTGTGCCATCTTCACTGAGAAGAACTTGATCATAGACTCGGAGATCAGCCGCGCTACTGTAGAGAGATGTTGGGCAGCGTGATTTACCAATGATCCCCCAAGATTATACAGCGATTTCTTTACAAACGCAAAAGAATGAGAGGCCGGAACAAGGACAATTTTATTTCCTTGGCGAGAAACGCTCCTACATTCCCTTCATTTATCACTGAGGCAGTCAAAATTGCGTCAAAGTTACGTCACCAAGCAACGTCTGTCGCTGACTGTTATGATCGGAAAGCGTATAGATATAAAATCGAAATGTGTTAATCAGAAACCCAATTATAGCCATACAGTGCCGCACGTATAAATATCAATTGCCTAAAAGTTTAAGTTCGCTCACAATTCACCTCAGTCTGCAGGTGTGCGATGTTTTCTAGCAGACTACACTCCAAAACAGAGCCCTGAACACAATTTTGATGCTGTATAACTGCGCTTACCTATTTCAACTCTGTGATGATCATGCCATAACTAAAATTCCTTCATTTATGCCAACAATATCTTATTTTAGGCCTTCTTCTCTGAGAATGTTTGAAAGGATCGTGAATTTGCAAAACGCGGAAACATTTTTGGTTAATGAAGTACTCTGAAGTTATGCAAAAATTCAATTTGCGCCTAATTTCACCGCTCGATATCTCAGAAAAATTGAAAAACTCCGCTTAGAACTTCATTTCTTCAACTATAAACACTGCTTTTAAGCAATATATCTACACATTGCGGTATTCAGCAGCTAGATGACCTCAAATATAGAGCGGCTTGTGCCTTTCCCAAGTGCCTTTCTCTCCTTTGCCGATATTCACGTTATGGTTAGCAAAGAAGGTAGAATAAAATAAGAGTTGGCCTCATTGTGCCTTAACTTGAACGTTTAAGAGACCTGACTGCAACAATGACTTCGGAGTCGCTTTACTTACCGGAATTATTTGCTCAGTATTTTAACCTCTGACGGCACGCAAACTTAATGAAACTTAAACTTAAACCTCTGTTAACTCAATGCATTTTTTTACCGTAGTTCTTCCACAATGACAGTTAGAGCAGAAACTGACTGTCAGTCTATCCAATTTTGGAAACTGAGCTGACCCGCCTACACGTAAGCTACACTGTTATATTCTGCACGCATAAAGCTCAATAAAATTATTTTCTTGCTCCCTTTCTGCCATAGGCTATCTGAATAACCTTATTGACGTTGAAATGCTGTAGACTTTTTCGTATTTTCATGTAGATATTTTCTGGTTTTAATACTAATCGTCTCATGTAGTGGTCCGATACCTAGGGGCACGAAAGAACAGGACACGTCAAAACAGTATGCATCAAAACAGCACACAAAACAGCACAGCAAGAAAACAGCACAGAGAAAAGCAGCATGGCGACAAAATAGCACAGAGAAAAACAGCATGTGTCAAAACAGCACACCTGAAAAATCGGCACAGCGACAAAACAGCACATCGGAGTACGGCGCAGCGCTGCTGGAGGGGTGAACTGTCATAGCCATAACCGCAAATATGCTCATTTCGCTGGTTCAATAAGAAACAGGGCAGGCTCATTCACTGAGGAACAGCACTGCTTTAACGGTGCATATGGCAGAACGAGTGGTTATGTATTCCTTGCTTGCTTGGCTTCAATGATCGAGTTTCTTCTGTATTATGGAAGAAGAATATGCGCAACTGAGAGATAAAATGGCTCAGGTATCTGCACCTAATCTTCAAGCCAGAGTGGGCAATAAACATCCTGTGAAACCAAATTCCCTGTATTCGTTCTACAACTCTACTTCAGTAGACTCCCACCTGTGTTTGTTAGGTCAGGTGTGTGTTTGTTCGGTGTTTCTTGTGGTTCCTGAGCAAACGGGTCAAATTTGTCGAAAACTGATGTTTTAATAAAATTGGCTTCTAAGCGAAAAAAATTATCTTTGGTCAAGTGTTGCGGAAACTGATGTTTCGAGATAATTCTCTTCGAAGTGAAAACAAAACCTTCAATATAAAATTACACTCAGAAAATCCACGCTGATGCATGATTTTTACAGGTCAGCTGTGCCGCCCATTTTGCTAAGTAACCGCCGGTCTGCCTCAGACAACCACTGTGCAGCGCCCTAACTAAACACCAAATAGTCTGAAAATTTTGGCTCGGGCAGTCCTGCCATCGGTAAATGTAAGCATCGCGTGCTGGATATTTTCAGTCTATGAAAACCCTGTAGCGCCCTCCAAACTAAATTGCTGGAGATCGAATTGTCAAGAGCGAGAGTCTTGAAGAATAACTTATGGTAAATCCAGAGCCCTAATCTTCGTGCTTATTTGCCAGGATACAGCATCATGATGGTCAACGAGAAGAATCGATCCTTCCAGAACAACTTCTTCCGCGTTATTCATTCCATTACAGTGTATACTTGAGATCGCGAATAGTACCCTACCCTGTTCCTTATTGAGTCTGTGAAACGAGCACTGACTACCTCCAAAGGTCGCTGCCGTATGTGTTGTGATTTAACGTTCGTTTATGGCTATGATTGTTCACCCTTGCAGCAGCGCTGCACCGTACTCCGACGTGCTGTTTTGTCGTCGTATTGTGTTTTTCCCTGCGCTCTTCTTTCGTCGTGTTGCTTTTCGCTGTGCTGTTTTGTTGGTGTGCCGTTTCATCACACGTGCTGTTTTGACGCGTGTGGTTTCTCGCTGTGCTGTTTTGTCACTGTGCTGTTTTTCCCGGCGCTGTTCTGTTGCTCTGCTGTTTTTGTGCACTGTTTTGATGCATGCTGCTTTGTCATGTGCTGTGTAGATCAGAGGTAAACACAGAAAGTTAACCCTTTTTTCAATATGGCTGCCTTCCTTTAAAGATAGAAATATGCACTTGTACGCCACGCCCCGTTAAAATGGAAACTCGAAACAAAAAATTGCCCTTTAAGGGACGTTGAGGACAAACAGTTGTTGTTCTGTATCGATGGAGTACCCCGTTCGGATCACAGACAGAACAATGTCACCGGAAATGAACCTCTTATAACTTAAAAAAGATCAAGAACCGAAAAGCAGGTATCTCCATCACTGGAGGATTTCTAAAGTAAGATGCATTCTTCGACACCTATTTTCGCCCACAGATTCCAGAGTCTACGCTAGACTGCTATTCACCACAAACCAGCGCCAATCTGTTCTTTTCTATAAAGACGCCAGGAGTTTGATTCGACGGTGTCGAAGATTTTTAAAACCAGTTTTTTCAGCGATAAATGCGTCTTTTCCTCAATGAAAAACGCCACTGCCATTAAAAAACTTCTTTGAACAGTCTATAAACTGTCCATAAACTCTTGTCTATAAAGTCTGTAGACTTTCTATTGACAAATCCTAGAGCCTAGTCCATAGGCAATAGAAGCCCCACCGAAAGTCTATAGACAACCTATAGATTCATGGCCGTACACTTTTATTCTATAGACCAAGAATAGACAAAAGGAAATATCTACAGGAAGGCTATAGAGTCTATAAGAAATCTACAGACAGTCTACAGACCACTTTTGCTAGGGTGATGCCAGAAAGAGCGAGATAATCAATATCTATGGAGAACAATGCTTGGTTGGGGTTGTGTTCAGCGTCTTTTAATTCAGTGGCGTCGCTTCATTTCGTAGTGCTTCATGATGGCTTCATGCGATTACACGCAGTCCAGTCATTCTCAAGCTTCCTTCGTTTTCAGATCACAGCTCGAACGGCAGTTGCCTCACTATCTCATTTGCACACACTAATAATGTGTAAAAAATTGTCGGTGGTTTACCTCTGGTTAAACCTGGAGTGACGCGATAGCTACAGCTGGCCGAGTGGAACAAGCTCAGTCGAATTGCAAAGTCAGGTTTAGTGGTTGACCAACCACGTGACGCACCACGTGCCCAGCCACGGCGCGCGCCGCCGGCAGCTGCTCCGCACCACGTGACCAACCACGTCACAGCGTGACAGCGCAGCCACAGGGTGGCAGCGCGCCACGCTGAAGGCTCGAAATGCTACAGTAATGTAGCTATCGCTACAAAAGGGCGACCCTATTTGAGATACCAACCGCATCAGAAATCTCAGCACCCCCGAAGCACTCTTTAGGAAGAGAGTACGCCACTCTGATCTCGCTATCAGTTTCGCCGCAAGCAAAAAAAAATTACGACAAACCGTTCATACTCTGCTACCGCAATTTAAATTTTACACGGGCAACTACTGAAATGTAAACAAGCATTTATATCTTCGAATCTGCTTTCTCACGGTCACTGTGATCATGGTCTGCTGTGTATATTCGTTTTTTTTTAGTGTAAAGCAGCAAAATTTTAATATAATTACATCATGCTTAATGTTTAAAGGATTTTATGCAGCAGGATTTTAAGAATTTCATGCTGAACCTGACACGTTTTGTCGTGCGGTCACTGTAGGTTATTTTTACTGTGACAGCATTTAGACGGTCGTGTAAGAAAATATTTGCAGCTTCTCTGTCAAGAAATACCATGATCGGTCGAGAGAGGTCACATGCCCTTGTGACGTCATCACAACCTGCCCACCATGGCAGGTGGCGATATGCCCACCGGTTTGTGATCTAACTGCCCACTGTTGCCAAATCAAATTCCATTATCGCGTGCCCGCCATGGCCCTGCGCATTAGCCTTAAGGGAGCTCGGCAAGAGCAACCTGGGACTCACAAGCCCCACCGGTGGGTGAATTTGTTTGAAACAGCAGTGGCCCATCACTTGACAGCTGCACCATTGCCCCAGAAATGGTATCGTTACTCGCAGTTTTCTATGAAATCGATTGAAAGTGTTGCGACGTCTTAACACCGCGTGACCACCAGTGAACCAATCGTAGGGCACCCCCAAATTTGAAATTCTGATGGTTCCCAATACTTGGAGGTTGCCCACACCCTAAAATTCCAAAAGACCCGCCGAAATTTCGGAACACGGCCCACCCCCAAAAATAAACTAACGTGTATTAGTAGGGATTAGTGGGTAGATTAAGGTGGATAATAGGTTGGATTATTATATTCGCATATTATAATCGAATGGAAGGTATTCGAACATGCTATAAGTTGATGAGCCATGCATAGTGTTCCGATTCCAAGCGCTGTTTTTTTCGCGAAAATCGCAAGAATATTATATGCCCATTGCAGACAGCATAGCAGGCAACCTAAATGCTCTCGCGTTTTATTCTTAGAGATTGAGGATAAAGAGGCTCCATTTGTAATGTAGTAGCCACATCAGACAAACGTTCCTCAAATTCTTGATTTCATTCAGTGCTCAAGCCGATTCAGTACCGAAGCGATTCAGTACTGAAGCCATTCAGTACCAAATTGTTTAATAGTTGCAGCCTCTTTCATCTTTTTAAATTTCAGCACATGTAGAATCTAATTAATCGCAAGACCTAGAACATGCCAACATTCTGGATTTATTTATTTATTTATTTATTTATTTATTTATTTATTTATTTATTTACTTATTTATTTTACCCTCAAGGCCTGGGACATTACAGAGGGGAGTGGTTGAATGAGATAAATACAATACAGTAAAGATAACACGAAGCAGACAAATTAATGATCGACATATACATTGGTGACTAATGCGGTTCTAAAATGAGTAATGTCTACAATGCTGGAAATCGATCCGGGAAGGTGGTTCCAGTCTTTGGATGTTCGAGGAATGAAGGAGTTGCTGCATGTTTTTGTCCTGAGTGGAGCAATTCCAACCTTGTGTGAGTGGTCCAGACGAGATGAGAAGTACGAAGGCGAAGGGATGAGTGCGCTAAGAATCTTGGGATGCATATGAAAAATTTTATGAAATAAGCAAATTCGACAAAATTTCCGACGAGAAGCTAACGAAGGAAGGTTTAACATGCGTTTCATTGATGATATGCTAGCAGTTCGATGGTAGTTATGCAGAATGAAACGAACTGAGTTATTCTGGACAAGCTTCAGGGCATAGGTTAGGTTAGCACAGCTAGGGTCCCAAATGGATGCAGCGTATTCTAGTTTGCTACGGATTAGTGTCTTGTACAGGAGGACTTTAAGTGAGCTGGGGGCAGAAGAAAAATTACGGCGAAGATAACCAAGCATGCGATTAGCATTGTTAATTATGGTGTTAATGTGAAGGGACCAAGTAAGATCAGAAGAGATTTCGATGCCGAGATAACGATAGGAAGTGACGGATCCGAGCGCACTGTTATTTAGGTAATAGACGCTAGGACTGCAGTAATTTCTAGAGACACGTAAGGCTTTACATTTAGATGTATTAAGGTCCATTTTCCACCAGTCACACCAATTAGTAATAGCATCCATATCATGTTGCAAGGCATTAGTGTCGTCCGAACGGTTAATTTCCCGAAAGACAACAGGACCATCAGCAAATAAATGAATGTTAGAGGATGCACAGTCAGGTAGGTCATTAATGTATATTAGGGACAACAGAGAAGCTAGCACAGAGCCCTGAGGCACGCCAGAACCAACGGAACATAATGAGGACGGTTTGGTTTATGGTGTTTAACGTCCCAAAGCGACTCAGGCTATGAGGGACGCCGTAGTGAAGGGCTCCGGAAATTTCGACCACCTGGGGTTCTTTTACGTGCACTGACATCACACAGCACACGAGCCTCTAGAACTTCGCCTTCATCGAAATTCGACCGCCGCGGCCGGGATCGAACCCTCATCTTTCGGGCCGGCAGCCGAGCGCCATAACCACTCAGCCACCGCGGCGGCTTGAACATAATGAGGAGTTGCGGTTGTTAGATGATACAAACTGGGAACGCTTTAAAAGAAATTGTTCAAGCCAAAGTAGGATGTTAGGTTCAGGGTTTAGTTTGGCTAGCTTGAAGAGGAGGAGTCGATGACAAACTTTTTCAAAAGCTTTCTTGAAATCAAGAAATATGCAGTCAGCTATTGAGCCTTTATCAATGATAATATGAAGATTGTGAGTGAATGATGCTAATTGCGTTTCACATGAGAGAAATTTTCGGAAACCGTGTTGGGCGCTGTTGAAGAACGAGTTAGTTTCCAGAAAGTTAGCGATATGGGACTATAGGATGTGCTTTAGTAATTTGCAGAGAATACTGGTTAATGAAATTGGGCGGTAGTTGAGAGGAGAACTTTTGCTACCTGATTTGTGGACCGGAACCACCTTCCCGACTTTCCAGTCAGCAGGAAGAGTGCAGGAGTCGATGGACTGCTGAAAAATCTTGCAAAGCATAAGTGATAAATACGTTTAGGTGCTTTTCAAAAGTTTGCTGTTAATTAGGTCAGTGCCGGGGCTAGATGATGTTTTAAGGTTGTCAATTAATTTCATGATGCCGCTAGGATCAATGCAGACGGGGTCCATTATCGGGTACGCATATGACTGAGAGGGTGGTAATGCTGTGATAGGAAAAATAACAAAGTTATTGCTGAAAGTTTTGTTTAATACATCGGGACAGTCTGCATCCGGTATAGGGAATCCGTCAGGATCTGTTAAGTGAATTGAGTCAACTTTTCTTGGGTTAACTGTGCGCCAGAATTTTCGCGGATCATTCGTAAGCATGGAGGGTAAAGTGTTGTTGAGGAAATTACTTTTGGCGTTCTTGAGTGCGGTTACATATGCGTTGGTAGCTGCCGTATAGGCGCTCCACCGGGCGTCTGAAGGGGAACGTGAAGCACTACGAAACATGCGTTTTTTCTTGTTCGATAATATTTTGAGGTAACGGTTATACCAAGGTGCGTTTGAGTTGCAAGAAATGGTTCGTAGGGGAATGTGCTTATCGATTAGTTGTTGGATTTTCTTACTGAAGATGCACCAATTATTTTCTACTGACCGGTTTTCGAAACCATGAAGGAAGGTGTCAAGGAATAGAGACAGCTCATTGTTAATGACCTCGAAATTAGCTTTGTTGTAGTCCCTGATCACTTTTTTATCCTGTTAGTTTCAAGGGGTGGGGCACATATTTCAAAATGAATAGCTAAATGGTCACTTAACCCGGGCATGTATGTTACATGCGGGACGAGATCGGGGCGTGATGTTAGTATTAAATCCAAGGTGTTTGCGGCAGCTTGCGTTAACCTAGTAGGTTGTGTGACTAACTGAGATAACGAAAAGACTGAGCAAAGATTTAAGAAATCGTTACTAACAGAAGAGAACGGATTAAGAGTAGGCGAACTGGAAGACCAGGAAATGTTCGGGAAGTTAAAGTAACCGAGTAAAAAAATATTAGTATTAAGATGTCGGAAGTAGGCGCTGTTAATAGCATCGTGCAACTGTTCGCAGAGTGAGATCTCTGCTAATGACATGATGCAAGCTAGCCCGACCCACTGTAACTAAACAGACACATATTAGAATCAGACGCATTCCTTGCAGCCGCAAGCGCCAGACATGCGTTCCACGAAAATAAGGATCAAAAAATTCTGCGGCGCAAGGCATGACCTCGAGTTCGCACCCTTCGCCTTAGGCAAACGTTAGCTAAGCTACGGCGACCCCGCTTACCGCTGAGGACGCGCCCATGGCGCCGTCATTACGCTAATGGAATGCGAAGCGTGTCGCTGCAATGGAAGGCAAATAAACAGAAACAAGAGCGCAAGCGAGCATGCGAAACACAGTCTTGACTGACCCGAGTAGTGAACGAGAGCAGGGAGGCGTTGGCGTTCTACCTGCACTTCGGCACAGGCTAGACACGTCCGCACATCCCAATGTCTCATCCTTTCGTAGTGAATTGAGCGTTCGAGCTGTCTACCACATCTTCAACATGGTTCGTCTTAGGTCTGCCTCCGTCCACAGCGAGATCTTCGGCTACGCCTCCTTCATGGATGGTGTGAAGATGATCAGCACTTTCCACAGGTACCTCGGATATTCCTTCTTCTCTTGGAAGACTGTACATGGAGAATCACGGTTGTCAGCAACCATGTGCAGCCCATACCTCGCCTTCGCCGTCGCATCGTGGTGCTTTTACGCGCTCGTAATGATCCAGGACGGCTACCACGTCGTTACCCTGGCTCAAGACGAAGAAGGTCAGCCGCTGCCTGCCATAGACAAGTGTATCCTCATGTTCTACTTCGTCCGCTGCGTGGGCATACAGCTCGCGAACATCGTGACTCTAGTGAGATATTCGCGCGAGCTGTGTGAAATCGTGAACAAGATGGAAGCCATAGAATCAACGTTTCAGCGACCCGCACGACTTCGGCCAACGGCCAAGTTCATCGTCCTGCTGAACGTCATCTTCTCAGTGGCAGCGCTGTTCTCCATATGCGACGAGATTGCAGAATTCGACGGCTACATGGAACCTCTTCACATGAAGGTCGCGTACGCTGTGTTCAGCTTGGTGTTTGCCGAAACTGTCTGTATGGTATTCTTCAGCTGGACGATGTACTTGAGCCGGGCGTTCGCCTCTTTTCTCAGGTGCATCAACGAAGACGTAGAAAGCTTGGGTGTTGGTCGACCGATCTTGTTATCTGAACTGGAGGCCCAGCATACCAGGTTCTGTCAATTGTGGAGCACCTTTGTGCGGTGCGACAGGATTTTCAGTATGTGCCTGCTGGTCAGCATACCACTCAACATTCTGAACGCTTCACCTTGGGGATACTATATCCTGACGTCGAACAGGTCTTTCTTGAACATCTCGATGGACGTCGTCGGCTTTGGGACCATGTGCGCCGAGCTCTTTGTCCTAGGAGCGTACGCCAGCGAAGCACAGTTGCAGGTAAGAACATAAAGGTAATACGCACGTCTCTGTCTTAACAGTACAGAATTACTGCTTGTTAAGACAAGTTGTGAGCATCAGGGTCATCTTAATCACGAATAATAGTTTTTTGGCGTTATTTAGTAAGGCACGTTACTGGGACACAGCGGCCGGATAACTATCTGCCATCGAACCTTGAAGCCGGATTTCGGAAATAAGCATGAACTAGTCGATCGCATCCAAATTTGATGAAAAAGAGGTATTTATTCTTGCAGGCACCAAACATACAAGATAAATTCAGTTCTGAATTCCATTCCACTGATTAAGAACATGTACTAACCGTTTCGCATGCCTGTGTTCATGCAAAGATGGAAGGCTAACAAAGATGAATAAAAATTTAACCTGACGGAAGTAAAGAAAAATACAGGCTGACCTTTATGCCTTAGTCGTGCAGTTCGTTGGGGCGGGTGAGTTGGTAAGCAGGTATCGCATAGGACAAATGACTAGAAAAGAGGAGCACACAGTTATTTACGTCTTTATCGCCGTCCGTCGTCCTTGCCGTAGTTTGCCATCACGAATTTACTACCATGCATTTACAACTGCAATTTTTGTCGGGAACATCGTTTCGAAAACAATCAAGAAGTTTGTCTCATATATTACGGCAGCTCAGAACTGGAGCTTCTTTCTCATTTCTGAAGCTGGATAAGCAAAGAAAAGTACAGAGAAAGTGCGCCGCCTTACAAGGTGTTACATAAACACCATGCCTCGTCGCAGTGGACTGTGATTTTGAAACAGCTCTTTAGCAAACGTATCCTCGAATTTTCTTTAAGGTCAGTAAAACGTACCGATCAGTCGTGGTTCTCCAATGGTTCTCGCGTTTCCTCATGGAACAAGCTCGCTAGTAAGACCACGCCCACGCTGACCACCTTTTCAAGAACCATAAATGCAGAGGTGTATGCAGAGTGCGATTTTAATGCACGCAAAACACCCAGGTCGCCAAATTTACCCGTAACCCTCCACTACTATATGCCTCATTACACGAGCATAAGGTCTCATGTCCCTACCGGAAACAGAGTATTTTCACAACCAGAAATCTGTTTTGAGTGCCCCGACCTTTTTAGTTACCAGCAGGACAGAGATGGAGCTAAATGGAGAAAAAATGTTCTTGGCCTATGATGTACTTTTGTCATAATGTTCTACATTTGTTTGCGTCTTTCTCTAATATCCATATTTTCTTCAATTTTACCATGGTATTTGTTTTTCTTTCTTTTCCTTTCTTTTCGTTTTTGATTAAAGTAACGAAAATAGTTGACTGCAAACCAACACAAACAAGAATTAAGGCTCTCCTCACACCGAATCAGGTCCTGCCATCCCCATAAAAGAAAGGTTCAACATAATTGGGATTTTGAAACTAAATATGTGCAACTACCTGAAAGAGCCTGAGATATATAGAAAAGCAATGACTACGAAAACGACGTGAAATGTATACACTTAAAAAGTAAATGAAAAACAAAACATGCAAGTAAATTGTTCAAAACCGCATCCTAACATCACAGCAGTAAGTATTTTAATAGTTTGAAGAAGGAAACAGTAGAAAACACATTTCTTATACATACCAATGAAGATATAACAGTAACCTTAGTTAGCTAGTGTAGTTAGTGAATTTTTTTTACTTCTGATGGGTTAAGCGAAACAAAAGACGAACACAAGCGAGACACAGGGAACAATGCTCTACTCACAAGTCAATTTTTACATCAAGACACACACATCACAGGCCTAGCTGCCTATACATAAATAGCGTGTCTTAAAAAATAATAAACTCTTCTTACCGCTTAGCCCCATGTGTCTAGCTTGTGTTCTCTTTTTGTTACGCTTTACTACTTAAAAACTTTGAAGACGCTAATTCAGTAGATAATGAATAACTAATAATGTGGAGCATTGGGCATGTCAGTATGCAAAAAATTTGCATTGCCGCCATCCAAACACTGCACATCGCCACCTGGCTCACAGAGGGATGCAAGCAATACACAAGCGCCACTTTTTTTGCACCGTCTTACTAGTCCTCAAGCCACACTTTAACACCTAGAAACCTTTCAGAATTACAGAAGAGTTGTCA
This sequence comes from Amblyomma americanum, assembly GCA_030143305.2. NCBI lineage: Eukaryota > Metazoa > Arthropoda > Arachnida > Ixodida > Ixodidae > Amblyomma > Amblyomma americanum. The sequence goes on along the minus strand of JARKHS020034376.1, from coordinate 118,448 downwards.
TGAATGCGCGAAACTCGGAAAAGAAAGCTGCATGAATCGAAAAAGAGATTTTCTATTTATGTTCCCCTTTGGAGTTCAAGCACATTTAATGGACCCTTATCAAAACAGCCGTCGGAAACTAAACAAGCTTCTTTGAATGCATGTGTCCAAACTTTGTGACGCAAAAAACAGTTCAGATATTTAAATTTCTTGTAGCGGTGAGCGCAGTTATTTCGAGAAACGGATACCGCGCTACTGTGTTTTGCACGAGCAGAAATTTGTTATGCGAAAGAAATGCGAATAATCGGTCACACCTACAGAAGGCAACAACGACCTGGACGCACACATCATGAGCACACAGCAAACACCCGGAGCCAAACATTGTCCGCGTCTTTTAGGCAAAAACCACGAGCTTTCATAAATGAATACACGAAATTACTTTATCGTCATCCTCCGAATACTTCCCCCTTCCCCTATTAGCAAACAGACACAAAGCGCCTAGCGGACGCGCTTATGACTACAGCTCCAGCCACACTGGGGTGATTAAGCTAATGGACGAAACGGCCTGTCCGCAACATGCCCAGGGTGGGCGGCAATAGAGAGAGGCAGGACATCAGCGCATGTGAAACACTGGGACGTCCCGCCCAAGCCGTGCGCCTGCATACAACACACACCGTTTGCCCAGCGGAAGACAACAGTCGTTCACGGCCTCCTTGCGTTCTGCGACCATTCGTTAGAAAGAAGACTACCCGGTAGCAGGTTCCTGCTGGCTCCGGACATGGTCAGGCTTCGGTCAGCGTCCATCCGAAGCGAGATCTTCGGATACGCCTCGTTCGTGAATGGCTTCAGCACCATCAGCAAGTTCCACAGGTACCTTGGGTACTCCTTCTTCTCCTGGAAGGACCTGCATGGCGAATCCCGAATTTCGGCTAAAGTTCTCACTCCCTACCTGGCCTTCGCCGTGCTCTCGTGGGCCTTCTTTGCTTTTGTCATGATTCAAGACATCTACCGCGTCGTCGTTTTGGCACGAAATGAAAACGGAGATCCTCTTCGTGCCATCGACAAGTGCGTCATCGTCTTCTACCTTGGCCGTTGCGTGGGTGTGCAAGTCGCTAACGTCGTGACCCTTGTTGTCTACTCGCGCGAGCTGTGCGAAGTCGTGAAGAACATGGAAGCCATCGAGTCGACGTTCCAGCGCCCCACGCGTCTCCGACCAACGGCTAAATTAATCGTCTACCTCAACGTCATCTTCTCAGTGGCGGCAGTCATCTCAATAGTCGACGACATCGCGGGGTTCGACGGCTACATGGAGCCGGTTCATATGAAAGTTCTTTACGGCGTGTTCAGCCTGGTGTTTGCAGAGACAGTGTGCTTGGTGGGTTTCAGCTGGATTATATACTTTAGCCGAGCCTTTGCCTCGTTTCTGAGGTGCATCAATGAAGACATCGAAAGCCTGGCGGTCGGCCGCCCGCTGTCGCGCTCCGAGTTGGCTGCTCAACACGCTCGGTTCTGTGAACTGTGGTACACTTTCGTGCAGTGCGACAAAATATTTAGTATTGGACTTATGGTCACCATTCCACTCAACATCCTGAATGCTTCACCATGGGGATACTTTATCTTGACATCACACAAGTCTTTTCTGAACGTCACCACGGACATCGTGGGGTTGATCACCTTCTGTGCCGAACTTTTCGTCTTGGGGGCGTACGGTAGCGCTGCTCTGGAAGAGGTAAGATGTGAAGAATGACAATGCGCTTGAAAGGGCAACTGCTTATGCGAGTATTGCATCGCGCTGGGCTTAGTGTTCACAATTCAGAGCATAATGGTTCACCGCGACCCATTCCTCAGATTATATTCACAAATGTCGTTTCTTAAGGGTTCTTTGATAGAGCACTGTTTTGCAACGTAATAAGCAATAAACTCTTTGCTGGCTGCTGATGACTTCAGAGAAGGGCACTACTGTTAGAACGCATTTGCTTATATTTAATGCGTTCAAAACTCCAAATCGTTCACAGCTGCAAGGAATAGACAGATGAACGCAAAAATATGAACGGCAGTTTCTTTAGTTCGGTGATGCTCATAGAGCGTCCGTCCGGTCAGTTCAGTTGTGCAAGAAGGATGCTGTATTTAAACTTGAAGGTTTTTGTTTTGTAGCAGTCTTCATAATGAGTCCAATTATATCTCCAGTTCTTCACTTAATGTGTTTACCTTAACCTAGCGTCTCCAGAGCATTGAATAATGATGAGCACAGGACATGCCTATGAACTTGGCAGCTAAAGAATCATTTATCAGTCAGTACTGGCGTTTGAATAAGTGTGCTTTTAGATAACAACGTGAGTAAAATTTGATTTTCATTTCTACTGACATGAACAAAATTTGCGGAAAGCGAGTTTCCGGTGAAAACATTAGTTCAGCGTTGCATCGCTGGCCAGTAAGCTGGTATTCGTTTCAGCAGATAAACCCCATATGTCCCCTGTTATTTCGGTATTTTGATTCACCGGACTTTCCTCCCCACCAACCAATAACTTTTCTCCTTGAATTCGCGCCCAGTAATCTTTAGTCCACTACTGTTCGTTGATAACGCAAATGTTTCTCGTATGCAGTTGGCGACAGACGTTTTTACACAAAAACCAAGGTAAACATTCTAGAGTTCATTTGATAGAATTTATTGCAAACATTATATTCAGCGCTTAATGAATCCGAAGTTTCTAAGGAGTTGAGATGGTCTTCTCTGACTAAAAGAATGATGCATCGAGAGGCAAAGAAAATCTTAATTATTGGTTGACTCCCGTTCTGATTACATGGTAGACTGATGTAGACACGAAAACGGGGCGCAATCACTGTTACATTATCTGCTTGTTTCTCCACCAGTCTAGTCAAGCAATTAGAATCTGTGAGGCCGGTATGCCTAGCCAGCAGCCTCCTAAGTGAGACTTGCTGCTTTCAGGCACAGTTGGGGCCAGAAGTGCGTGACCCCCCTCTATGTTTTGAACCATCTCGCGCTGCATGCGGACTAAACCGGATGGTGCATTCCTGGTGTCGAGACCGGCGCACTTGGAGAGGGGGGGGGGGGGGGGGGGGGTCAGAGACCTTTGACGCCGACTGTGCAAATCAACGTGAACGAACTGCTAGAACACAAAAATTAGCAGCTTTCTTGTTAAGTAAGATTGACTGGCGGATAAAAGAAGCGTCTGTTGGTTTCTTTACTTCGTATGCTGCAATTGTTTCACGTGTTCTTGCTTCTCGGCCCCGTGCTTTTTTTTAGGTTCATGCGGAATAGTTATTACCTAGCTAAAGGAATACAACGAGCAAGAAAACTTGGACGAGAACGCACAACAGACAGGACTGGCGCCAACTGCCAACTGATTTTTTATCGCAAGAAAAACCGCTTTAAACCACATTAGAGTACACATAAAAAACCACAAACATAAGAAGCGCAAAAAATGATCACACAGATTAAAACGTGCGCGCTGAATGGTACAAAAATTCAATCTCTTTTCTGTTAGTGATAGTAACGACTTGCTCACGCAGATGGCGCCCCGTTGCTTGATTATGTATGCTGTATCAAAGCTAGGACACCAACGACTATTTTTACAGTTTGTCGCCATGTGGCTACCATAACCATTCCTTACCAGCGTCCTTTTTTTATTTCGCCGTTGTAATCCTTTAGCTGCGTCTCTTCACCAACTAGCTCAAACCGAAATCTTGCTGGCTGCTACAATTTGGGTGTGACCTCACATGCGCTGGAATGCAGGGCATATCGCTGCCGGTGGGAAAGGCTAGCACACAGACACATCTGGCAGACACGTCGCTCCTTCAAAGTCGTATCTCACTTCAATAGAACAGTACCCTGATGCAGCTCGTAACCAACGGCAATCTACAAGAAGTCCACATCTAAGTAACGCGTTGCGGTTCGCCTTGCTAGTTTAATAGGCGCAGCGTTTACATGGAGAACGAGATCGCGGGTACTCCTCCCGTACACAATGGCCGCATTTTTATTCAGGCGGAAGTCATAGACGCTTGGTAGTCGGATTTCACGCTGAACGACTGCGGGACACCGAATTAGTCCAAAAACCTCCATTTCGACGCGTCTCCTTGCTGAAAACGACAGTGACAAGTAGAAATTCACGATGAAAAATGAATTTACCTCTCATACAGCTATCTAAAACAAAAAATCTCGTTGACACCAATATCTTTCAATATACAGGGTGTTTTACCAAAGACTTTACACCATTTTTAAAGAGGTGTTTTGAGTTAGAGGAGACTTGACTCAGCATAGCATTGTCAGTGGTGTAATTCACCAGAATATGGCTAAGCCATGCGAACTACCATGCTGGTTAACTAATATTAAATATGTACTTCTTGACTACTACTCTTAGGCCCCTTAATTATTCAGAGGCGTGTAGATAGACCAATGTTTTAATATCGAGAGGAGTTTTTCAGAATTACGAAAACGCGGTTACCCTCCACGCTGTCGCCCGACAAATTCTGGCTACATCACGCCAAAATCCATGCTCCAATGAGGAGCATGCCTTCAAAGCATCCTCACTAGTGCACATAACTGGTGGAAATAGACAAAATTTATTGGGCCACAGCGCCGAGGGTAACCACGTTTTTTAAATTCTAGAAACTGGCATGCATATTAATTGTGATTAAGTGCGTCATCATCTTCTACCTTATTCGTTGCTTGGGAATACAAATGGCTAATGTCGTAACACTTGTCGTCTACTCGCACACGCTCTGCGATGTCGTGAAGAAGATGGAAGCCATAGAATCAACTTTCCAGCGTCCGACACGTCTCAGACCGACGGCGAAATTGATTGTCTTTTTGAACGTTGTTTTCTCGGTGGCGGTGGTCTTCTCAATATCCGGCGATATCGTGATTTTCAACGGCCACATGGATCCGGTACATGTGAAAGTTCTTTACGGCGTGTTCAGCCTGATATTTGCAGAGACCGCCTGCATGATATGCTCTAGTTGGGCCATGTACTTCAGTCGGGCTTTCGCGTCGTTTCTGAGGTGCGTCAACGAAGAAATCGAAAGCCTGGCTGTCGGGCGGATGTTTATGCGTTCCGAGCTAGCAACTCAACACGCTCGGTTTTGTGAGCTTTGGTACGCTTTCGTGCAGTGCGACAAAATATTCAGCATGGGTCTCCTGGTCACCATTCCGCTCAGCATTCTTAATGCTTCGCCGTGGGGATACTGTATCCTGACGTCACACAAGCGTTTTTTGAACGTCACCATGGACGTTGTGGGCTTCATCACCTTCTGTGCCGAACTTTTCGTCTTGGGGTCGTTCGGTAGCGCTGCTGTAGAAGAGGTAAGATGACAAGAACAGCAACGTCTTTTTACAGTGAAATTTTATATGGGTGTTACACCAAACCCAGCTTTGCATGCATAATCTGGAAAATAACTGGACATCCTAAAGTCATTTTTATATACGTGGCACATATTCGGTTCCAATGGCTTCCTGGATGTGGCATTGTTCCGTAGTTTACCAACATAGGTTGCGCCCGTAAAGAAGAGATGTAAGTATTTAAAAGTAGTAGCGGCTTAACGGGTGCGCAAGAAAAAATTTCAGGAGGAAAAATTCAGTGCCATATCTGATTACAATGCGTGTTGGCGATGCGATAGCATTAAAAGATTTTATCTTCAACAGAAGTTGGGTCACTTTCTGTCCGGTGACGTCAATTCCCAAAATTCAATGAACGAATTATATGAGTGACGATACATTTGTTTTCCCCCTTGAGGCTTCTGATGCTACCGCATTTAAAACTTAGCAATGCCACCTGCGCTTCCCACTGAGGAATTAAGAGGCGATGCTGCTAAACGGCCATTACGTGATTGAAATATGTGGCATATGGCGCCTTTTTGTGGCAGATAGACAAGAATAAAGCCCTCAGACCAGAAACATGAAAAACAGCTCCTTTCGTTCCATGTTGTTCATGCACCTTCCGTCCGGCCATTTGAGAAGGGCAAAAGAAACAGACCATTGGGTGGTTGGCGTCCGGACCTTACCACTGGATTCCATTGGCTGTAATAAGCAGCCAATGGTGACGTCCAGTCGTTAACCACCCAATGGCTGCGTTGCTTCCCGCAGATTCTTGAAAGCCGCGGGTATGTCTGAGTGACCAACGACAGAAGACCAAATGGACTCAAAGTGGACAGCGAACAGTTATAGAAAACGGTCTATGTATAACGTAAGGAGAACCCTTCACCTGACCTTTCAAGAAATTTTGATCTTTAGCAACACTGTAAGGGCTCCTATATAGGAGTGAGAAGGAAACTACGTAGCCTGGATACTTTTGCAAACACGCTGAAACAGGCGAGTCTAATCCGACAGTTCATCCGACGAAGCCAGCCACGCTCACTCAACCAGAGGGAGGAAAAATACACGCCCGAAAGAAGCGAAGCTTTGAAAACTGGGAAAGGTTTTGGCGAAGTGAATAAATGTCTGACTGAGAACAAATCAGATAGGCCTCAACAGGGGAGCGGCAAGAAATGTTCTGAGTGCCAAAAAACCCGAACCCAACTTGCGATATCGTACCGTTTGTTCAGCCCTGTGGGCTGAGTGCGTCACTGTAACACATGAGTAGGCCACAGGTATCTGTTTAAGAAATAAATCTCCTTTCTGGCTGTGGAGCGAGGTCTTCCGTTGATTTCCTCGTAAGACATTTCTCAACGGCAGGTACATATACTACCACATATTAAATGTGTTGTAGTCGTTCCTCTCTAAAATGGACTGTTTGGTTCACGAGAAACTCTAAACCAAACAAAAAATTCTTCAGGAGTAAGAAAAAACCTGATAATTAAGCTGTGCTCTTGTTCATAGTGATGGGTGATGAGGTCAAAATATGGGAGCTCGAAGTACAGTACACTGTGTTGGTCGCCATTTTCTTAAAAATGAAATGACGCAATTTGTACTACCTGGTGGTCTAAGATTGGCGTGATGGCGTCATTACGTATTTCCTCCTACAAGTGTTATAATCCCTCGAACCACAAGATCATATCTCTACTCAGTCAGCTGACAGCTATTGAGAGCGACTTGTAACTAGCACCAACTGCAGTGTGGGTTTTTTGCCGCCATTTTTGTTATTCGGAAAATGGTAAGGCGCGTCGACATGCAATGTTGGCAATCTAAAGAACAAAACCTCAAAAAAGTCCACTACTCAAACATTTAGACTTACACGCTGCCTTTCTTAGGTTCCCTGCACTTACTATACAGGAATTGAAGCACCTCATGGTTTAGACGAGAATTTCATCTCATCGCATTTCATATTACCGCGTTAAAAAAATGGGCCCCAACGGGATCTGTGGAATTTCATCCTGTCCTTTACCGGATGGCGAGCTTCCATATTCACGAGGCGTAAATACATTAAAAAAGTTTGGTCGACGGAGTAATTCTCCATAATTCGGTTAGTAGACATTAACATGGGTGGAAACAACGGAGCACGAATTAGTTCTAAGTATGACACAGGAAATCGAATGGTCCAGTGCGACGTAAACAGTGTTGTGATATTTCATTTGTTGCGAAAAGTTTGAAGAGTGTCAAACTTTTTTGGTGGCTCGGCGGTTCATCAAACCTTACAACCAGTCACTTGGCGTTGACGGCTAGCTTTAACAATAACTGTAAAGTGATGTCAATCACATCCCTTAGTCGAAATGCCGCCTAATTTCCAATTACGGGGTAATGGCCCTGAAAGTGGCAGTGAATAGTATAACGCCATATTTCCAATCTTCCTCGAACAGGTGACAATCCTGCAGTCGCTTCGATCGGCCGACACTGTGCGCCGACTATTCAATGCGCCTCCCCACTAGCCGTCAGCAAGTCAACTGCGAAATGGATTACAGCAATGAAAGGAAAAACTACTCAGTGCAAAAAGAAATGAAAAGGTTGCACGTGGGTGACCAGTGAATTAGTTCCCGCCGGGCAGGAAACGCGCGCAGCCACAGTATACATAACCCAGCAGGCTCGTGTGGTGCTAATGCCTTCGACATATCCCCTTACAATATGCAAGACCCCGACCTGCTTCCTCCAAGTCAGCAAATCGATACTGACACTCGAGAACCTTTTGCGCAGGTCCCTGCGGAGCTTGATACGCAATCGAGCCAGCGTAGTGACTATGAGGCCATGTTCATTTCGAGAAAAGCGTTTACGCGACATCGCTTTATGTGTCTTGATTTCCCCGATCGATGTCTTCTGACGCTCCATCCAGGTGTTCCACAACACGCCCGACTGCCTCCACGAACGGAACTATCATGCATTCCGTCGGAGAATACATGACCATGGCCCAAACCAGCCTTGTTGTCAGGCGCCGAGGATGCAGAGTGAATCGAATTCTTCGCGACTACGGCGTGGACAAGAAAAGCCGCACACTGCCAAAAGAGAAGAATGTCTTGGCAGGCTTCTTCATCATTGCCAGGTTTCACAGGGCTCTCGGCTACAACTTCATCACCAGACGCAAAGAAGACGGCCGACCCCGGTCAAAGATCATCTCGCTCTACCTTTTGTACGCTGCGGTATCCTGGGCCATGTATGTCTTCGTCATCGGCTCCGACATTGTTCGGGTGTCTACGCTGCTCGAGGACGAACGGAACAGGGCTATAGACCGTGCCATACAGATACTGGGAGACGTCCGTTGCGTCGGCATCCAGCTCTCCGCCGTCATCCTGTTGCTGACCAAATCGGCGCAGTTCGTCGACCTCCTCGAATACATGGTCCAGCTCGAGCGTCGGCTGACTCGAGCCGCACCACTCCGACGTACAGCCTTCGTCGTTATCTGTCTCAACGTGCTCTTCTCAATCACCTCCGTGCTCTCGATATCAGCCGAGATCTACGATTTCGACGAGTACTCCCATGCCGCCTACATGAAGATCCTGTACGGAATGTTCAGCCTGCTCTTCGCCGAGAACGTCTGCATGATAAGCTTCTGTTGGCTCATGTTCTTCAGCAGCGCCTTCGCCGGAACGCTGAGCCTAATCAACGAGGACATCGCGCGCATATCCAGCGAGCTGACGGTGAACCTGAGAGAACTGGCCGAACTTCACCGGCTCTTTTCGGACGTGGGCGGAGCGTTCGCCCGTTTAGAAGATGTGCTCGGAGCGGCGATCTTGGTCTGCTTCCCGCTGAATATCGCCAACGCTGCCCCGTGGGGCTACTACATGCTGAAGGCCGACAAAGGCACCGCGATCTTTATGCTCGACCTCATCGGCTTTCTCACCATATGCGCGGAGATGTTCGCGGCGGGCATCTATACGAGAATGACAAAGCAGGAGGTGAGCACGGCGATGCTTGACTATTCCCAAAACAATTCAAGAAAAACTTCAATTAAGAAATATGTTTGCCGTAGATACGATAAAACAAAAAGGTGCAACCGCGTTTCGTAAAAACTGAATATTTTCTTAAAGCTAAAATACCGCTCCAAAACCAGTGCATATTATTGCAGCAAACAAATCGTTCCAGACTTCTGCCCCGGGTTTGATCATCCGCATTGCGGGGCACCGTCAACAGTTAACCCTCTCAGTATGTCTCAGTGCACTGCCGCGAGGAGTGCGAATGCAAACAGCCGCGGTGATTTGTTTACTGGATTTGACTTAGAGGCATCATGGGGTACTGTGTCCGCAATTGTTTAGAGAAATAAAGAAAAGATTTTATATAGCCATTGCTTGAACAATGACTAAGGCATTGTAGTTACCCTGTGAAAAAGACTGAGGACGATAAGAAAAACATCGCAGAACACAGCGGTGGCCAAGCTAGGACTCACACTGCATCCTATGATGTTGCTGTTCTCTCTTTGGGTGTTTTATGAGGTTCTGATTAGAATACCCTGCAGAGTTCTTTCTCACAGATTCCTTGCTTTTCTTGTGAGCATCCGTGAATTTTTTTCAGGTTTAAGTGGTTGTCTTTGCACCCTTCGCTGCGTCACAAGTCTGACCGCCGCCTTGGTCAGATGCTCCGCAGCCGATGGGGACTGAGGGCTCAGGGTTAATTGGTTTGTTCATATAGAAGATTGTGGCCAAGTACTACACCAGGGTGGCAAAAATCTTGTTCTGGTGAGGGAGTGCCGGTTCTCGTTGGTACTGTTCTCCGAGGTCAGGCCGCATCCAAGGCCTGGCTACACACTTTCATCGGTCGGCAGATGAGATTAAGAGATTTGCGGGGATATGATGGCCGCAGCTGGAACAGGAGAGCTAATTGTAGAGATATGGGAAAGGCAGTTGTCCTGCAGTGGGCGTAGTCAAGGTGATGATGAAGTGGTTCTCACTTAACTGCGTTAAAATCACTGCAAACTATCCTGCGGGTATTGAACGCTCCATTTTTATTTAAAATCACCCTTGACATTGGTGAATATCAGTGGCTCCTAGCGAGTACAATACCAAAATTATTCTGCGGCTTATGCCCAGGCTGCGTTTGTTTCCACAATATCCGTCACCTCCTGGAAACGTTCATGAGCTCCTCAATTAAAAGGCTGGCATGATGAAATTTAAGTATCAGGAATGTTTTTTGTTGAATTTGTGCGTTCGTATAGACCATTTCACGACCCTGGGAGCTACCGAATTTTTGGGCTGTGTAAATTATGACGATGTCCTTAGGAAGCGTGGGAAGCTAAATCCTCCACTCTTTTCTCTTCTACGACCACAGCCGAGAGCCGAATATGACCTTCGACTTTTTTTTTTCTAAATAGTTATACCTCGCCTTTCTGCGAAGTATCTAAATCAGCATAACCATTACTAACCATTCTGCCATTACTTTTTTCTGACTTTTCTCATTTCCTCTGAAATCACCTGGCCCAAAGACCTCTATGACATGAGTTTCCGTTCTTCTTCATGGGTTCGACTGATCTATTCAAAATGCTTGTTTTCATTGGCTCAATAGGCGTTGCGTACATCAAGCATTCATATTGATTGTGAGGTATCACTAATTCGAGGGTAGCGTGAAAATACAGGATATAAGCAGACCATACACGCCACAGTAATGTGTTCAGAGAATATACCACAAAAAGGTAGAAGATCGGCTTACGCTCGAAACAACAGGGGACACCAAAATAGCCTGCACTCGAGACGGGTATGTCAGCAGACTCTTCATGTCTTCAGACAGCGTCGCAGCCTGATGGAACAGCAGCCATTGGCCATGCAAGAATTGCGAGCTGTGATGTGTAAATTCCCTGCCTTGCGTACATATTAAACCCCTCGGCATTTGCAATGTCGACAACAGTAGAAGTAATAACATTAGTATAAAACATACACGTGCATTTAATCATGCGGCATCAGTGCGATAATGCGAGCAGACGCAACACTCTGAAAACACTAAAGTAACAGAGTGAGACGCCCCTCAGCTATTATTGAGTAGAAGGTCAGCAGCTAGAGAGGCATCCATTACCAATGATGGCTCACGCACCCTCTTTGCAAATATTATGCGGCGCCTAGTGCACTAGGTCTCCGCTAGAGGCGCGACTGTCCTGCACCGGAACTACGTAAACGTAGCCACGCGTGATGTCGATGTACACACAAGAGCCTATGCAGCGGAGCAGACAGCAGCCATGTCCTCCGGCCTTGTTTATCTTTCCGAGTTTCGTCTGCTCAATGGCTACAACAGATGTCTGGGGTACTCTTTCATAGAGAACGACTTCGGCAACGGTAAAACGAAGTTGACGTATCGGCGACTCAGTGCCTACACAGCCTACGTAGCGCTAACCTGGATCATCATCATAGGCGTATTCGCATACGACGCATACGAGTTCGCCAGCGTGTACGACGACAGTCATGCCCTGGATAAGGCAACCACAATTCTGTATTCAGTCCGAACGATAGCGGTGCAAATCTGCAGCTTAGTTCTTATCATCACTCAGGCACCGAGTATCATACAGCTGTCCGCAGACTTCGCTGACCTCGAAGTGAAATTGAAATTCCAGATTCCTCTGAGAGGTACCAGCCGTAAGCTCATTATAATCAACTCCGTCTTCACAGCAATTGCGGTTGCTTCGGTGCTCCCTTTGCTCTATTTCTTCGACCAAGACTTGTCGAGGGGTCAGATTATCTGGAACACTTTCTACCTCGCCGTTTGCATCGTTCATGGCCAGACGTCATGCTTGGTGACCTACACGTGGGCCATGTTCTTCACAGAGGCGTTCGCCGCATACGTGGCTTCTATCAACGCGGAGCTAATGCACGTCCTGGACCCCACCTGCTATTTTGAAGCACGAAGAAGCTTGAGAGAGCTGCACCGTTTCTTCGTTCGAGTGATGGGCGCCTTCGAGTTGTGTGAAGAGATGTTGGGAAAGTTTCTGGTCGTCGTTTTTCCCCTGAACCTGATTGTGGCGGCGCCTTGGGGCTACTGGATTATTAAGGAGATCAACCAGCTCCACATCAGTCTGCTGAGTGCGCTAGGCTTTGGTGGCCTCTGCGCGCAAATGTGGATTGTGAGCGTTTATCCCATGCATCCATACAGACAGGTAAACTGCACCTTCTAAATATGTTATTAGGTTTAAGGGGCGCTTTTTTTCTGTTCACAGGTTGCGTAGAAACCTGGGACGGGTTTCACTTTACAAAAATAGATATTCCGTAAAGCCTTTCTCAAGGGGGAAAACTGAGAATTCACTCGTTTATCCGAGAGAGTGTTTTTCATTGAAAAACCTGCTTCATGTAATTAATGAACTTTAAATTAAAGGCTGGCTATTTATAAGTTAAATTCACGAATAAGTTGCAACGCTTAACGGTATGTTATCGCGAGTAAGCTCTGTGACAGACATCGCGAAACTCGTATAACAGATCCGTTTAAAGCCTGCCAGGGGACATACGGCAGGCATTAGGTTGTATTGAAAGCGTCAAGGAAGAGAGCAGCGCCACGGTTCCACAGTGTTCTCACCGCGTCGAAAACAAACGTATATAAAAATGCCAGTACCGGACGTCTGCAAGGCAAATGAGCGAACGTGGACGCCGAAATGGCAACGCTTGCACTGCAGTACGCTCCGAACTGCCCAGGCGTGGCATGATACCTGTAATATACCAAAATCTAGTTATCCTGCTCCTGAATTTTGTCCGATTCCGGCAGTCAGGAAGTAAATGCTCATTGCTCATTGTATACGCTTCGGTATATTGAAAATTATGCCAACAAAAGGACATCTAGGTTTCTAGAAGCGTGGTCACATTTATCGCATCAAGCAACAGCAGCTACGTTTTCTTCGCAGGCAAAGAAAACATGGGACGTGCTGACTAAGCTCCTCGTCTCTCAAGAGCACACACCTGAAGTGAGAGAACAGGTGAGGTACACGTGATTTTAGGGTTTTTCAATTCCGTTGGCTTTACTCTACGTCTGTCTATCACAACACTCCTGACTATCCGGCTTTCTTTCGATAAAAATCGCAAATGAGCAATGATCTACTATCTGTACGGTTTTGTGGCGCGGCCTATGCTGTTAATTTTTTTTATATAAAAAAACAGCTTTCTTTGTGTGGTTCTTACAGTAATGTTTGAATTTAGGCTTTGGCTTTTCTTCAGAAAAAAAAGATGTTATCTGACATATACTATTCCAGAAACGGCGTTCGTTAGCCTGTTCTTCTCTCTTCACAGATCCAAGAATTTCGTCACACTTGCCAGAACCAAGATTTTTCATTTTCCGGTTGCGGCTTCTTCAAGGTGGGACCACCCTTAATAGTCTCGGTGAGTAAAATAAAGTTTTTATTATATTATTGCTTACACGAAATGAAAATCTGTATAAATCGTCACGGTGTAAAAGTGTTAAAAGGAAACTATTGTGTTCGGTCTACGGAGCCATCCGGACACTAAAGCCGCTAAGTCTGTCCCTTATGAATCAAAGCAGATATTTTCCCTTCCTTTTTCTAAAACTCTAACTTCGCTTTAAAGATAATAATAATAATTGGTTTTTTTGGGGAAAGGAAATGGCACAGTATCTGTCTCATATATCTTTGGACACCTGAACCGCGCCGTAAGGGAAGGGATAAAGGAGGGAGTGAAAGAAGAAAGGAAGAATAGGTGCCGTAGTGGAGGGCTCCGGAATAATTTCGACCACCTGGGGATCTTTAACGTGCACTGACATCGCACAGCACACGGGCGCCTTAGCGTTTTCCCTCCATAAAAACGCAGCCGCCGCGGTCGGGTTCGCTCGCTTTAAAGATACCGATCGAAGTTTCTTTCAGGCGACGCGTCTGCAATAGGAGCAACAATAGGCAAAATCTTTTCATTCTAGCTTGTTTCAGCTCTTCACAAATAACCTGGGAGACTGGCGCAACCCATTTCCTTTCCCTCTCTTTTTGCAGATCGCCAGCGCCATCATCACGTACACGGTTATTCTCTACCAGTCAGACAACAACAGCTCGTCTCACGTCGCGTCCACGCCCGTAAATGTCACCCATGGCTAACGATTTTTCGTGCGCGTGCACCTTCCCATCACTTCTGTGCAATTAAATGCCATTTTAAAAAAATACACTAAGAAATATCGAAAACTATGTACGAACATTGATTGTACTAGCCTAAACACTTTAGAGTGGTCTGAAATTATGTTCCACGTTGCGTGGTGCCTACTTGTGATGTTATAAAGTAGCTAAAATAAAATGGCATTTAACTGGCATTGTAGTCATCACAGAAAGGCGTTTATGTATTGAAAAAGGGCTATGCAAGTGGACTGAGGAATTTTTTTAGTATTATGCAGTCTCGGCAAGTCCACGCGAGCAGCCGCCTGAATTAACCAGTTATTTTGCACTTGGTTATTTTGCATCACAAGCATACGTCGTGCCGATGGAAGTCCAAACTGCTGCCATATCTTCATTCTTCAAAGTGCTCTCCTCTCGTGCAACTTCTATTGTTTTTTAAGGAAACTAGTCATTTGCACCAAAGTTTATCTCTGACTGGTCCTTTTTAAGTTTTCGGCAAACCACGGTCGATTTCTGGAACAAATGGCAAGTTACGCGTATTTAGAAGAAAGAAAACTTTCTTTGCAGGACTTGCGAGAACACAGCATTTCCTATAAGGGTTCCCTTCTTTGCTAATGCAGTGTGGCTGCAAAATTTTTGAATGCCATTAAGTTTTTAACTTACGTATATGCGCTCTAGACAAATCAACCTACAGTGCACAAGTTTCTGACTCTTTTCTTTATTTCGAGGTTTTCCATCCAAAGAACATTTCGTATGCATCCCTACTCTACTAAACACAATCCACCTTGAAGGCCAACGCATGATCACCATGCGAATGCAAAGGCATGAACTAATTCTTAGCTGGCCTACTCAGAAAGGTAACAGCACTTCTCAACCAAAACTTATAAGAGGAAATGTTTGCCATGATGGAACCATTAACTCTTTAAATAATTAACCACAACTCTTTTACTTCCATGCTGCGTCAAATGTAGTCAGTTCTCATTCTTTTCGATAAGACTTCACGTCGAGTTTAGCTCGATGGAACCTCCGAAAGTAATAGTGCAGTCACTTCATAAATTAACGTTAAGGGTGGCAGCAAAAAAAAGGACACTTGTGGTATCATAAAGGGCAAATGTGATGAAACCACCGCTTTCAAATTTTTCCAATGCTGCTTCTTCGTTCAGTTTTGAGAGCTTCTTTTATGCGGAATGTGCTTCCGTCGCGCGTAACAGCATTAATCCTCGCACGTAACGTCACACGTTTGCAAGCATCATAAGCACAATCAATCACTCCATTTTGATCGGTGTTATAGGAGACGGTTATTCCAGACAATGCCTTCTGATGCTTTCCTCTCTGCAGTAGAAGGGTGGTACTAAGGGAACTCAACATGTCACGGACGAAGAAGGGAATGGAGAATGCACTCACTTCACACATTCTGGAGAAGCAATAGTTAACTTCCTGTAGAAGAGCGCACATTAGCTGTAGTCTGCGTGCAGTTTTGACACCATTTTTAACAATACGAGCGCACAATGATCACAAGAACCTCACATACAACATATGTACACAAACTATGGTTCACTCAGCACATGGCACATAACGTAAACCTATCTCGTTAGAGATATATTACTGGACTGTGATCATTATTCTTGAACTTCTTCATTTTATCTCTCCAGCAGCAGAAACGCATATAAAAGAAGTACACTGTAACCTTTACACATGATGCAGGTAAAGATAAGCACACCTATAAAACCAACATAAAGTTAATCCACAGCCCTTGAAGGACTCTGGTTCAACACAGCAGTAGCACGAAACAACAATGTCTTAGGTAAATACAAAGAGCGCTTTGGGCATGTATTCTTTCTTTTTCCTTACCTCATTTAAGAGAGAGAATCAGCTTTATTGAGAGCCTGCTGTCCGTATGGCTACGCTAACATGGGTGCCAAGTTACCGCGACGCGGCCTGGACGTCGTCACGTCAGCGCCTTTAAGACTGACTCTGTTTTCCGTTACACGCCAGTTGCTACAAGACTCATGTATGCAGTCTTCACTACAAATTAGGTGTGGGTTGCTGTCCAGTGCCAAAAATGTTAAAGTAACTGGACCATTTGCAATATAATTCGACACTTTTGGTGCCATAACGTACAGACTGTGCCAAAAGTAACTAGGCTAGACGGCGTGCTTCTAAGTCGTATACTGAAGTTGTTATGCCAGCCCTCAAGCTCTAAATCTCTGTATGGTAAGGAGAACCCTTGTCTTACCCTCCAAAAACTTTTTTTTATATTTAGGGAAGCCGTAAGGGCTCTACTATTCGAATGAGAAGCAAACCGTGCGTCCTGGTTACTTTTGGCAAAGGCTGTACATCGAACTTTGCGTGACCTCCCATAGGCAAAATGAGTTTTTACTGCGTCCAATGATCGCCCAAGGATTGCGTGCAGCGTGCTTAGTCATTTGGGTATTTAAATCATTCTAACGATCACTGCTGTGGTATTAGAGTAGTCGGCAGCAATTATTGCCTCATTTCCAAAAAGGAGCAATTAATTTTAGCCCAAGTCATGCGCACTTTCTTTTCGGACGTGTACGAATGATATTACACGAATAAAAGAGAAAAAATACCGTTACATTGTGCCCGTTTCTTCTAGTGGCGGTGATAACAACACTTACCATTGAGAGACCACAAATATTGCGCTGAAAACAATTCGCATACGTCTACCGCCACAAAGCCCATAAACTCATGAAAGATAAATGACCTTGCTAATGTCTGTGCCACGTGGCCGGAAATGAGATTTGCGCACGTGCCGGATATGCAGTACAGCGCATTGTGCACTAATGGTCAATGACCTCCCATTAGCACCTGGAACTATTTGACACTTAATGGACGTTGTCTAGACATGCCGGAGACGTTCATTTTCCAAGGGATCTCGACTCCAGACGTCGCCCACACTTCACAAACAGCATACGCTGCGTTTACATATCCCTGACAATGTCGACACCAGACGACATGGCGGTCTCTTTTCCGGCCAACTGTTCGAAGACTTTCTTAGAGTCGTTTCATGTCGTGAACACTTTTCACAGACTACTAGGCTATAGCTTTCTGCATAAGCTACAGGAGGCAGACAGCAATGGTTGTGACGTCATTTGCAACCGTCGGAGCACCTACGCCATCTACGCGACCATTAGCTGGGTTGTCTTGATCACCGTGTTCGCTTACGACTCTTACGAAGTCCTCAAGATGTTCGACGATACAGAATCCTTTGAGAAAGGAATGACACTCGCCTACTCGATCCGGACCCTGATCATACAGGTCTTCAGCTTCTGCGCCATAATCGTCCGCGCCCCGAAGCTAGCCCGGTTGGCCAACTGCTTCGGTGAGCTTGAGCAGCATCTTTCACTTCCGATGTCTCTCAAGACATCGGCTCGTCTCATCGTGCTTCTTAACATCGCGTTAGCCGTGGTTCTGTTTGTGTCTATTGTCCCTCTACTCTTTCTGTTCGCCGAATACACCATGAGCATGATGGCCTGGAACATCTTCTACGGCATTGTCTGTCTCTTCCACGGTCAGGCCGCATGCATCATATCGTACACCTGGTTGATGTTTTACAGCAAGGTTCTCGCCTGCTACATAGACTCCATCAACGATGAGCTCCGAGGAATCCAAGGCGAAGATCTGGACGATGAGGAGGTCACACGCCGGGCTCGAAACGTGGGAGACCTTCACCGGCTTTTTTACCAGGTCATGGAAGCTTTCTGGAAGTGCCAGGACATTTACGGTTTGTCTCTCTTCATTGTTGTTCCTCTTAACCTAATCGTTGCTGCTCCGTGGACTTATTTCGTCATCAAGCAGCTGCATCGGCCGGAGGTCAGCCTCATCAACGCCTTAGGATGCGTCGCCCTTTGCGCCCAGATGGTGATCGTGGCCCTCTTCGCAGTCTTGCCAAACAAAGAGGTATGCTTTAATCTCTCGTTATGTGTGCACAAATTAGCACCACACGCGGTCATTCACAACCAGCTCTGGATGCTGAATTTGGCAATTCAGTTAGCCGAAACTGCTGGAATTTAGAGCTTTTTTTTCTACTTCGAATGTCATCTAAGCAGGAAAAAGACGAAACACTGCCCAAGCGCGAGGCTAGTGCGGATCCATTACTGTGTATGCAAATTTAAGTCATATGTGCTAAATTTTGGTGATTCTTTGATAGAATATGCAGCTAAATAATTTGTAACCAGCTCAGGATGATATAGCGCAAATTTAATACGGCAATAAATAGTAACTTTTTCTTGTTCTTCGTGAAGGTCTTTTTACGTTAAGTGAAATTCTGTAACTAAACAGTATTAATGATGTCACACTTTGTGAAAAAAAACCTTGCGAGCATACTAAACGATGTGACGTCACCCTACCAGAAAAGCGGCGGAAAAATACGCCTGATCATTATAATCATGTAGAACCTGTAAATTTGCTGTGCAACACTGGATAGTGCAACACTTTTGCCAGGAAAAAATTCATTGCTTTCTTTCAACAACCTTTTTATCCGTAAGACCGCAGAAAACACGACATGCAATGCTTGACTTTTTGCCACTTATATTTGATTGTTTTAGGCTAAAGAGACTTGGACTGAGCTGACGAAGATTCTTGTGTGTGTTCAAAAGTCGCGGGATACACGAAAAAAAGTAAGTTTTTCATCACATGCAATACCAGAATGAAAAAAACATCCTCTGCTCTCTATGCGGCGCCACCTAGTTTATGCATTTCAGCTCGGAATTGTTAATTTTTGATAGCAAAGAGCATAAAAATCAATGGCTAGTGGCAATGTTAAAAAAAGGAAATTTCTCTTCTATAAGACTCTTTTTAGAATTTCAATGTCAACTCTTGCAGCCAACTAAATTCTCAGCGTTCCTGCTATTATGACAGAGTGCAATTTCTTTGATGCTTGCAGCAAATATTGCTGTGTGTAGGCATGTCCCTTCAATCCCAATATAAAGCACTCTTAAATTATATTTAGGTTATTTCGGCGCAATTAAGCCTCCAGTTAGGGTTGAGATTAGGAACCTCATTTTTCGACGCAGTGTCTTGCACTGCATTGGAACGATCTGAACGGCCTTTACAATGCCTCAAAACATTGACCAAACAGGACTCACGTCAGGACATTCTAAAATTATACGCCACTAGAAAATCGTCGTGTGGAACAGCTCCATCCGCTATTCTGAATATGTTTACGACCAAAATTTAACCCATTTTTTTTTCTTCAACCGCCAACCACTGCATCAGCCTTCTTATACGTCTACTACATGATCAGTATCGTTTTAACTGTGAGCTAACATCTGTCTCACATCATCATCACCCACGGCAGGCTTATGTGCACTGCAGGAGAATGATATCTCCTGTTTATCTCAAATTATCCGGTTCTGCGCTTGCGCTATACCATCGAGCTTTTTTATCGTCGCCTTCCCGCCTTCCCACCACATGGTGTGTGTATATATATATATGTATGTATGTATGTATGTATGTATGTATGTATGTATGTATGTATGTATGTATGTATGTATGTATGTATGTATGTATGTATGTATGTATGTATGTATGTATGTATGTATGTATGTATGTATGTATGTATGTATGTATGTATGTATGTATGTATGTATGTATGTATGTATGTATGTATGTATGTATGTATGTATGTATGTATGTATGTGCCAGACAAGTCTGGTCCGGACATAAAAGAATTTAACAAAATGAGCGTTATAGCGACGTTTTTTATTTACTGCAGTGAAAAATTATGAACATATCGGCTTTAGAAAAACTTACTAATGGGACTAAGGACTACAGCTAAGCCCTAAAGCTAATCACTTTTTTTAAGCACTACGGGAACTACAGCTAAGCAAGAAGCATCGTAGAAACCGCAGCGGCAAGCTAGAGGTCTGAGCATCCGCCTTTTCAAGACGGAGGTGCGGGGTTCGACCCCCACCGTCGCCCACTACCCGCTGGCGACAAGATGGATACAAGCTTTCCCTTGGCCTAGTGCTCGGCTTCTTTGAGTGAATGCTTGGAAAAATAGGTTTTTGGACCAACATCACGTAGACGAAGTATACCTTGTGTCATGGCGCTATTTGGTCACAGATACCCTTGCGCTACTTAAATACATCATCACTACTGTTAGGCGCATGTAGCACTGGTTTCAACTAGCCGAATACGACAACTATTTTCAGTCGTGCTTAACCAATTACTGCACAAGCAATTACCAATAGTCTAGGAAGCGAACTCGAATTACCGAAATAAATGCTGAAGTTTTGTATTCTTTATTTAGACTAGCATATAACAACAAGAGTGCGCTTTCCACACCTCGGCAGATTAGGCAGTGAACTGAGTTTAGTTATATCTATAGCCGAAATAAAAAAGGAGAAAGGGACTCAGGTGGCACTTCAGTAAAAAACAGAAAAACGGCAGTTTATTAAAGCGACGAAGTTAATCTAACGGAAGTAATACACAGCAGGAGTGTGAGCAGGGTAACAGGGCTAGGATGGCCAGGAATTGGGTGGCCGCAGTTGGCAAAAAAAGAATACTAACTAGAAATCCTAATGGAAGATTTCGTTACTTCGCATTATAAAAAAACGAGTTTAATCACTTGATGATGAAGTGGTTGAACATTGGGAATATGATATGCAGCAAAACATTTCTCTCAGAAGTTAAAATTGCGGTTTGCCTCAGAAATTCGTAGAAAGTGTAACTGAGTTCAATATGTCTAGAAGTGTTCATATTTTTATAATGTCCTACTAATGTCGACGTTTACACTTACCCATATATGATTTCAACGACACCTATAGATAGAGGAGTTTCGTCACACCTGTGTCCACCAGGAGTTCAGGTTCTCGGCTCTGGGATTCTTCAAGGTTGGCCCGCCTTTGGTAGTGTCGGTAAGTGGTCTCAATTTTTAAAGCCCATTTGATTTCCATTCTGGTTATGTTCACCACTGCATGGATGCTACGGGAGCATGAACAAAACATCTGGAAATTTGGCCGAATCAGCTACTCATATAACTCACGCAGAAATGTTGAAAGTTGTTAGTGATAGAATACTGTGCGAACTTCAGCTGACAACCATGAAGCTGCAGGAATTACAAAGAGCAGTAATACCAAGAACGATAACTGAGCCTAGAAGAGTAATTTACAAACACCGTAGCACTACAGTCGCCACCCTCAACACATCAAATGCACAAACTTCGCTGAGAAAAGTTGAGAATAAATATGCGATTAAAACAGCAATGGCATACAGGCTTAACTGCCGCCACACAGACTCATTTGCATTTATACACATTCTGATAAAGAGCATCCTCTTATGTGTTTGAGAACTTCCCAAAACTTCAGCACTGTGAAGGAACAACGGAGAAGTCATGGAATTGTTTTAATATACGAGCTTCCATCTACATCATACTGCAGCAATGCGAAGCTTTAGAAATAGTTCCTGCATACATATGGGAAGAAAACATTATTTTCAGTGCCAAATCTATCGCTACAGAATGGCTGCTAACACTCCTCTCCCACCCAGCCACGTAACACGCTTGAGCGACAAAAAGACCTGTCGGAATCGTTTTCTCGCGCGAGAAATAAGAATAAAAAGAATAAATCGGTCGTCATCTACCTCTCAGAGAGCACTTAAACATACTAAGTATGTCCCTGGCAGTTCCATAATAATCTCTTAATCACGAATCTGCACCCCCAACGTCCTGCGCCTCTTCAGCGTTCATTGACATTGCCTCTTTCTCGTTGCAGATAACCAGCGCAATAATCGCGTACACCGTCATCTTGTATCAATCCGACGTAACCATTTGGAGCGCGAATGGAGCCACAACTAATTACACACCTTAAAATAAACGAAGAAACGCAGTTTCAAGCGCCGGAATAAAAATGCTGCAGAAATGTTTTACCACTTGTGTGTGTTTATTGATCCATCGTTAACCTTTCTGTTTTAATAATAAACAGCTTGTGACTGCGTGAGCCCCTGATGCTACGCCCACGTCAGGTTTGTGTGGCTTGTTGCAACGCAGCTGCATGATTTCCGCAACATCAACAGCTCTCCCTGTCTGCGGGCATGATGCGTGGTTTGATATCTCGATCTGCTGAATGAGCAAAACATTCTCACCTTGAGTTCCTTTTTAATTTGATTTTGAGTACTGAGTTGTGCTGCCCCTAATTACATTTCAAGCAATTATTGGGAGGGCTCTTACACCTCACAATCAACCATTGGGTGCCAGTCGCTTCGGACTCCGTTTTCAGGAGGAGGAGGAGGAGGAGGAGGAGGAGAGAGACCTTAATGAAACAGGAGAGGACTGCCTGGTTGTTGGGCTGGCATGCTACTCCAGATTTCAAGCAGATCTGTCAAAACGCTGCCCATGAAGAGGCGTCAGCATCATCCTGACGGTAACAATAAATGTAATAAGTAGGCGTTAGGTTCTGCATGTGAAAGCGCTTTTGAGGATCAAAATGAAATGATCTTTACTAGGCTGAACATACGAACATATGCTCAACACGCGCGCATAGAATAACCATGCCCATAAAGTGTTGAAATATGAGTCATTTAGGATGTGTTTTCGTGTAATGCTGACTGTCTGCCAAACGAAAGATGTAAACAAGGCATTTGTAGTCCCTCCTGTACGTAATTTTCTAATTGTAGCATTACGACCTCAATGGCCACAGAGGTTATGATGGCAATGTGTAGGTCATGACTGAAGGGAATAATGCCAGCGCCGAAAGCCCAACGAGGAATATAGCACGTCATATAATAATTTGAGCCACCGCGGTGGCTCAGTGGTTACAGTGCTCACCCGAAAGACACTGGTCCGATCCCACCCGCGGCGGTCGCATTTCGATGGACGCGAAATGCTAGAGGACAGTGTCGTGTGCGATGCCAGCGCAAGTTAAACAACCCCAGGTGGTTGAAATTATCCGGAGCCCTCCACTACGGCGTCCCTCATCGTCCGAGTCGCTTTGAGACGTTAAACTCCACAAAAAAATAAACCAAACATAATAATATGAGCCATCCCCACCTTTCGAAGCAAAACCGAAATGGTATCAAAGGAAGGAAGGAAGGAAGGAAGGAAGGCCTCAGACGTTGCTGGCACATACCCACTACGGGGGAGTGGCCAAGACACAGGCGGTTAATTACTGGCTACAGGAAAGTTTTGACGGAAAAAGGAGTGGTAACAGTATGTAGTCTGAGAGATTGGAAAAAGGAAGGAAAGGGTCCAGTTAACTTGGAGATCAAAGACGGGACAATTGCGTAATGTGCGTAATAGTACACAATGCCTGTAATGTTGCAATGTCGTACTGATTGAGGGCGGGAAAAAGAAATTAGAATGGGAGTATCAAAGGCCAGATTTCTTAGCTCACTTCTTTTTTCACGGCAGTGGGAATGCATTTGCAACATTTACTGCTGTTGCCACCTTGACTTCTCCTGCCAGCGTTTTCTAGTTCGTACGGAAGATAAACGTCATTAAAATTTCTTTTCAACAAGATCTCTCTCTCTCTTTCTCTCTTTCTCAATGTTCCACAAAGTGCATCAAAATACTTTGGCTCTAGAGATGGGCCATACCAGAAATCCAGTTCATCACGCGCCGATAGGTCATCGAAAGAAGAAGACAGTTAACGATGGCAGCCGGCGCTTATCCCCTCATAGTTCAAGCATCCCAGGAGTTTCAAGAACAGCCCGTCGCACCCAGAAGAGCCTTCCACTCAGTGTCAAACGTTAAGCTACAGCCTCTCTCCCCCACCACGTCCAGGAAGACTGCGTCGGACCCCGTCACCAGCTTCCAACCACCTGCCGCACCTGTAAGTCTGGGCTCGCTGATACGCCTGCAGGCGCAGGCTCAGGCGCCGGCTCAGGCGCAGGCTCTTCCCATCAAGCCACTAGACTTCTCGCTCGCAAGCGGCATTCTCGAAGCCCAAAGTTCCCATGGCCTCTTTAATGATCGTCGCCCTTCGCCGCCAGTTTCAAAGCCATCGCGGTGGAAAGCAGCTTGGAATCGACCATTGCTGCCGAAATCTTTAAGACGGTTCGCCGCGACTCCGTTCAAAGCGGCTACTATTAGGCTGACTGCTGCGTCACAAGCCGCCATCGCCGGCACTACCAGCAGCTCGCCAGAGACGACGAGTTCGACCACCCTTCGAACCGAGCGACTTCCTCAGAAGCAAACAGACACGGATCCAGGCGCAAGTCGGAGGTCGCAAGCCTACCCTGGCAAGTCAGTTCACTGGCTTGGATTAGACGAAGAATCTCACTCGACACTTTTGACGCAGAGAAATCGTGAATCTCTTTTCAGCCGCATTTTGCGGATGACTCGCGCCGCGTTTGGATTGGACCGCTCTCCGGCTCCCCTGGGGTCGTCGAAGGTTCGCGATTCGGACACGGAGGCTGGCACGTCTTCGTACTTAGCGTCACAGAGCTGCGGCACTTCGATCCAGGAGACTGTAGTCAGCGCCAAGCGAGAGCGGAAAGTTCTGTTCGTTAAGCTTCTCTTTCTCGGCCTTTTCGCGTTCGCGGCCTCCATTTTGTGTACAACGGCTTTTCTTACCTTCAGTGATGTCCTTGATGCTAAGAAGGCCGGCTCAGTGACTACCAGTTTCCCGACTGTGGTACCTCCTGAAGGCATTGTGGACAACGCGTCACCTCTTAATCCGGCCGCTGCACCACCTGAAGAATACCTCCGTCCACCGACTGATGATGCAAAATTCAGCGGTAATTATCAAGTGAATATGGCTGGGACTCCACCCTCTGACAATATCGGCGACAATATCGGAGACCGAGTGATACATTTCCGTACGTAAGCATTAAGTGGAATTTGTCTTTTTTATGAAAGGACTGCGCAATAAAAATTCTTCATTTTCTTAAAAAAATTGTCTAAATTCTTAGGCCAACAGCGGCTTCGTATGAATCGCGGGTGACGCCATGTGACCCTGTGCTAGGAGGATAGCAATGTGGCCATGAGGAAGGAAACCCACGGTGACCCAAGAGAATTCAATCTGCATGAGGATTCATAGCGCACAGAATACACAGGACACAACACAAGCGCTTACTTCCACTGAATGTGGAAGTAAGCGCTTGTGTTGTGTCCTGTGTATTCTGTGCGCTATGAATCCTCATGCTGATTACCCACTAGCCCGAACCCTGACCCTTCTAAGAATTCAATCATTCAACCAATCAATCAGTCAATAAATCAATCATTGAAACTTTATTGATTGTTTAGTGGAGTAATTACGAAAGTCAAACTGATACCCAAAGTGCACTTACCTGCCCAGAGCAGCAGGTCTGTAATCACACCAATTGCTAAAAATGTAAAGTTGCGAAAGGTAAAGCATTTCAGGCAATATAATAATCATATGCAACAATATGCAACAGGTGTTTCAGCCATAGAGTTTTGAAAACGGCGGAGTACCCTACCTAGTGAAACGAACTTAGTGCTGATGGGAGTAACGTGGCCTAGTTTGTAGTGAATATTTATTCTTCAAAGTTAATCATTTAATGAACAGTAATTAGCTGCCTTTTAAAATATTCGATTCAGGCAAAAAGTGACAATAAAGAAGTTTTGAAGCAATTTTGGCACCAGCATTTAAAACTTATTGAATAGTCTTTACTAATCAGATAAGTTTCCAGAACCAGAAAGGTACAGCTGAATAAGCAATGCGTCTTTCAATAGAACTAAAGTGTTTTCAGTCACTCAAGCTGCTTTGCATTTTGTTTATATCTTGGTCACTTTAGTTGGGACGCCCGGTATATGTGCGCAGGGAATACGCTTTGAAAAAAAAACCCTGAGCAGCTCTCTAATATTTTGTCATTTTATGAGTTTTTCTATTTTTATAGATTTCAAGATAAAGAAACGATAACACATTTAATTACAGGGATAGCAGTACTACTTGCGTTGTATGGGATGTTTTCTTTTTGTATTCTATTTTTTCACTGCAGTTCGTGCCGACTGCAATTAAAAAAGACTTTGAAGGAAGCTCTTTGAAGTTGTAAAATTTTGCCTATTTACAATATTTCTGCTATACGCTGTTCCCTCATATCCCTTCACGCACTGCTGAAAACCGCACGGTGCGAAAAGACAGATATTATGACAACAAAAATGACACAACCAATAGTTTACATGGACTTTATTTTTATAACGTTGTGTTTTTGGGAAACACTCGCGGTGTGGAACAAATATGGCACTTTACATACAATCCATACAATTTTTTTTTCTGGGAGATAGTGAGTTTGTTAATAGTTTCAGTTGTTGTTGTTCCCATGTGAGGCGTCCGCAGCTAACTACAGAAGAGAATGAAGAGTTGTAGAGCAGCATGTTAACCGACGTGGGAAAATTCAAGCAACTGTGGCGCATGGTACTAAATGTTTGGAGAGTTTCTTAACTACGTAACTAATGTGGTCATTCAATGACATATCACCTGCAAAATAAACGACCAGTGTTTTTCAGACTGCACGAATTATATTCCATATTGTTTAGCTCTATCAGAGGGAACACGAAGTGTTATGACGGGGGTGAAACTTGACTACTTTGGTTTTATTAACGTCAATTTTCAAAATACTCTCGACTGTCCACGTATTTATTTCTCTTAACGTTTTGTTGGCTGTAATTTAAGTACTTGAAAGAAGCATAGTAATGTCACCTGCATTAATTATATTCTTAGCAGTACTATCGATGCGAACAATGGCAATAACTTAGTGGATGAAGAGAAAGGGTCCCAAATACTGCCTTGCGGAACGCCATAAACTATGGTTGAAGCTTAGAAGATCCACTAGCAATGCTAACACACTGAGATCTAGGTCGCAAATGCGAACAAACTAGCAAGTGGTCGTTGCCTATGACACCGTAATGATTTAATTCTTTAAGCAACATGGAACGACTAACAACGCAAACGGCTTTTGAAAAATTTCAGAACAATCCAAGTACAATTTTCTTCACTCAGAATATTTTAATATGAAATCTTTTAGCGAGGGAAGCTAATTCCGTCAATATTTTTTTTACGAATGCCACACTGAGCAGTACAGTGACATTGTTATACTGGTCAGTGAAACAAGAGAGTTGTTTTAGAATAGCTTTTTCGGGACCTTTAGAAAACACAGGTAAGATTGATATCAGGCGGTAGTTTTCCATTTCAGTTTTGTTTCCGTTTTTAAATACTACTGTAACTTTTGCTGATTACATAAGACACGGGAAAATGCAGGACAGCAAAGAAACGTTGAAGATAGGGGCGAGACATCGTGCAAGGATATCGGTCACAAATTTTATGCGGTATATCTGCCTGACAAGTCTGTAGCTTTACTTTCATTCAGTGAAAAAGATTCCGTGATTACTTCATTTATTATCATCAGTTCTAAATATATTGTTTCACGATTTCAGGCAGTCACATAGCATAGGTTTGCGTCGCCCTTTGATGTTTCAGCAAACGAAGCGAAGTAGTCATTTAAAGCATCCGCTAGCTCAGTCCATTTTAATTCAATGCCGTCTCGCATAATTTTTGCTGTTCATTCCAGAGAATATCCTGAGATAGAATTTAACACCTTGTAGACACTTTCGATTGTCCATTGGTTGAATTAAAGTGATTAAATATATATTGCTTTTAAGGGATGCAAAGTTTAGTGACAAAGTTTCTAAATTTCTTGTACTTTTTCTGCGCTTCAGGACACCAGCTTTGTAAAAACAGTTCGTAGAGCTTGTCTCGTTTCATTAACAACTGCAACATTTCTTTGTCGACCCGCAGTTTCATAATTTTCATTGAATATTTAATTTTTTTTCAAACAGAAAGGATTATAATAAGCGTCAGTGAATATTTCGAAATGTTTTCTGCTTGCTTCATTGCGGTCGTTTTGATCAAAAACATCTGCTCAGTTAACTATAGACACACGCTCTTTAAACTCACATATGTGATCATTTATAGCTGGATAAAAGGATGTTCGTTTTTGTTGTCGTTGAGAACTTAGAGTCGGATTCAGCGATGGTGAATATTGGCAAGTGGTCATTTAGAGCACAACTGATAGTACCTGATGTCAAGCTTTCTAGTTTAAAGTTTTTTATGCAGAGATCAAAGAGGGTTTTTGACTCTGTGGTAATCCGTGTTGGAGTCGTAGCACTTTCACAGAAATTACCGTTTAGTAAAGTCTTCAATTCGATTTCTGCGCTAATATTGGCCAGCATATCAATGTTAAAGTCACCTGCAAAAATTAACTAATATTGGTTGAAGCTCACAAATTTTAAGAATGAATCAAGAAATAAAAAGTACTCAGCAAAACTGCTACTAGGGGGACGACGGAAAACAAAATATTCGCGTGCCATACTTTAGATATGACAACTCTCTTGAAATGCCAATTTTCTTTAAAAACGACAATTTCATTTTTATTTCTTTTTATAATGACAAACATTTTCCGACTTTTCCACAAAATGCTATGATTTTAGCTAGTCCCATTCAAAAGTTAGACACTAAATTGTTACTTTCACTGTGCTAAATAAAACGAAGAAAACAAAAACTCGAGCTGCTACACGTGCAAAAAAACACGAGGGAAGCTCTCAAGAAGAACCGTCCTAAAGGTTTGGAGCATTTTAGCACTCTAGGACTTTGCTTTCGTATGTATATAGAAACTTGTGTGGATTGCACTTGTGACCAAGGAAAAGGAACTTTTCCAGTGTCCCTTTGCGGAGTGGTAGGCCTTGATCCGTGCTGACAAATTTGGTTTTTATCTTTGTCTTGGCAGGAAAGGTATAAATGTATGCAAGTTGTAAAAAATTTGTTACATTGATAATTATTTTTCTGAAAGTGCAGTTTTGTTCTTTTCTGTGTTACGCCAACATGGATACCTTTATAATCAGTGAAAGTAAGTTTTGTCACGCGTCTTGTGCAGGCTCATATATTATGTACCAAGGCATGCAATAATCTAGAATTATTGAGATCCATAAATAGTTTTTTTTTATGTTGTGGCCTGTTATCTCAACATCCGCGCTTATGGAAAGGCAATTTTAGTGTATGTTTTCAGATATTTTTGTGACAATTGCTGGCTACCTTATCACAGACTAAATTCAAGTTCATTGCATAACTAATAAGCAGACCTGCACAAATTTAAAACCATGACAGTGCGAATTAAATTGTTCGCGAGTCATCACTTTTCTCTTGAGTTGCAAATTTAGCACTTTCTGATGAAGTCATTGTGATTAAATAATTACAAAATATTGTTCTAAGCCTCATGCCCACTGGCATGGTATGCATAACTATTCAAAACCGTAAACAAATATTTATTTCTTTATATAAACATTTTTCTTCAAAACTAGTGTCAGACGTTAAATGCAAAGACTTCATAACAAGGTGTTGTGCAACAAAATTACGGAAGCGTTCCCGATTCCATTGGATTAGAAATTAACATAGAAACACCTCCTCCGCGCCTTACAGACCGGTTCATGGAGAAGCACTTGTAAGTCGGGATCACATAAACATTTTCTTCACAAGCAAACCAAGTTTCCGAAAACCTAACATAAAAATGTATTTCCACTTCTCCGGGAAAATAGTCGAGTTCCCCTTGCTTATTTCAGCCAGAGCTTAGATTAAAAAACGCAAGTGCAACATTGCGGGTTATCACACTTAAAAAACCTATTGAGGTCAGAAGGTTCAACTGGATAAGTAATAAAGGTCGACACCGAAAAAAAGAATGCCGCTTCTTAACGCATACTATTTTTTTCACAGTTTGTTCACATCTGCAACACAATGAACGCCAATCACGGGATCAAGTTCTTTGTAACGAATACTTTTCCTTTCCGATACCAGGAAAAGCGGTAATCATTCTAATCTGTCCAATCCTTTCCAAAGCGCAGCAGCTCGCCGCTTTAACGGGCCATGTTCTCAGCGAGGGAGACATCCGACTGAGCATCTTTTAAAGCTTTGCGCGTTTGGAACCGCATGTCACGAGTTGTCTTGAAAAGCTAATCATGATTCCGGGTACCTTTTTTGGCCTAGGCGAAAATCTGTGCAAGTGTTGACGTCATTCAATGTGAGCTCTGGCAGGTTTCACGAATTTTGCTACAACTTTATCTTTTCCATAAGGTGTTCATTATTTTGACTGATTACCCTTGCACCTTAAGGTTTCATTTTATTTTACCACGTCATTGGAGGTCGTGCATTTTTAGTTTCAAGGATAGGGTCTCATCTCTGTCGAAACTGGACTGAAGTGCGTCGATACGTTTCTTCAAACTGTAGATTTCTTTATCATGTTTTAGTTATTGCTCGAGTATGTTATCCTACCTTTTTACGGTAATTCTATTGACTGCTTCACTTCACCAACTTTGACGGGCAGGCCAGCACGAGCTTGGCGGTCAAGCCTTTGACATATGTCGGCTGAACAGATAGCAAGGTCGGGTTTCTTTTTAGATTTGTCAGAGCTTTCAGCATTCGTTTTACAGCAGTCTGGGCGTCGCCACGCCTTGCGGTCTTCCCCGCATTCGCCCTTATAGCGCAGACTCCGAAATTCCGGAGTAAACTTCGATATGGTAGGTGTACTCACATTTGGTGCAGTTGATGGCGAGTCCGTAACTTGGTAGGCACTCGTTGCAAGAAGGGCATGTCTTCCGCATGATGGCCATTGGTATATCTTGTCCAACGTACACGTTTAAGAACAGTGAAAACAGGAAAAACCGAGTAACCACACTTTTCCGCCCTCCTCTGTTCTCCTCTATTCAGGAAAGATGGTGTCCACTACAACTAAGACACTGTTATTTTCAAATTGACTAGGTTTTCGTCGATGCAGAGTGATATTTCCGGCGCCACCTGGGTCGTGCATGGCTTCAGCACCGTCAGCGAGTTCCACAGGCACAGTCTAGCGCGATTTGAAGGTTATCGCGCGAGCGTCGGCCAGCCTGCGTTCCGAGACGCCTAGCGGCCGATTTCGGAGCAGCGAAAAACGAGCTTGCGCATTTTTCGGTCCCTCGTTGGCTGTTCCGTGCTGCAACCATCCCCCCCCCCCCCCCCGCCCCCGGCGACAAACTCACCACCCTCTCCCTCTGTTTTCCGCTTTCCGTTCGTCGCAATCGATTGTAGACTTGATTGCAGCTTATCTTCGCGAACGATGAGGCAGCTCGAGCCAAACACGCTGACCTGGTAACAGCTGTGTTCGGCACTGCTTACTGAAGAAGTTGGCGCGGAACAACGAGGACAAGCGAGGACAAGCGCTTGTCCTCGTTTGTCCATAACGGTGACTTTTGTACTCATCCCTACCTGGCCTTCGGTATGGTATCCTGGTATTCGTTTGCATTTGCCTTCACTTACGACGGCCGCCGCGTGATCTTCCTGGCTTGAATAAAACGTGGCAAGCTACTCCACCTAATCAACGAGTGGATCCTCATGCCCTACCTTGTGCACTACTTGGGAACACGAGTTGCAAACGCAGCAACCGTAGTGCTCTATTTGCCGGAATCTTGCGATGTCACGTAGAAGATGAAATACATCGAATCAATGTTCGGTCCTCCGATGGAGCACCGGCTGACGGCTAAGCTTATCGTCTTGCAGAACGTCGTGTTTTTGGTTATGGAGGTCTTTTTGAACCCGCCGCGGTGGCTCAGTGGTTAGGGCGCTCGACTACTGATCTGGAGTTCCCGGGTTCGAACCCGACCGCGGCGGCTGCGTTTTTACGGAGGAAAAACGCTAAGGCGCCCGTGTGCTGTGCGATGTCAGTGCACGTTAAAGATCCCCAGATGGTCGAAATTATTCCGGAGCCCTCCACTCTGGCACCTCATCTTTCTTTCTTCTTTCACTCCCTCCTTTACCACTTCCCTTACGGCGCGGTTAGGTGTCCAACGATATATGAGACAGATACTGCGCCATTTCCTTTCCCCAAACAGCCAATTATTATTATTATTATTATTATTATTATTATTATTATTATTATTATTATTATTACTCTTTTTGAAATGCAACGACATCTCTGAGATCCACGGCTGCATGGAAACGCCCTACGCGGAATTTCTACATGGTGCGTTCAGTCTTGAATTTATTGAGATGATCTGCTTAATGTCCTTCAGATTTGCCATGTATTTTAGCAAAACCCTTGACTCAATTGTGCAATGCATCAATTAAGACATCGAACGTTTGGTAGTCCGGCAGCCGCTGCCTCGTTTTTTTTTTTTTAAATTGCGGCCCAGCGCCTTTGGTTTTGTGAAGCACGCTTTCACGCAGCGCAAAAAAAAAAAATGTTCAGGCTTTCCCCTTATGGGTTTCCCATCCATTGTTCCCATCGTGTGTGTCAAGGAACCATCTGCCTGCTCTCTCTGCTATACCACGTAGTTGTGACATTGTAACGAAATTTACTGAAATCACATGTAACCAACTATGCCGCATATCTACATCCCACTCGCAGCTTGAAGCTTTCATGTTAAAAATATGCTTCTAAGATGCTTTAATTCTTCTTAACATCATCCTAATAGAACAAGCCGACATCCAAGGGACGCGCTCCTTGCAATGACCGGTCTTGGCACGTCAGCAGCTTGGACCTGTATCCACTCTATATCGCCGACTCTTTTGCTTTTCCCTAGAAAGTCGAAGTCCATCAAGGTCAGAACTCCGCCTACGTTTCCACTCATCTTCAAGAACTGCGCTGCTTTAGTGCACTTTCTTTCATGATTTCAGGAAACTTGGCTAGCAAAGCTTGCAACTTATCCCAGCGGATCTGCTAGTTTAGAATTTATGGTTATTCATGTAAACCGTCGTTCGATTCCTGAAAAGTAGCTATGATGTGTCATTAGACAAAATTTTTCAGACTTCAGGCCTTCTTTGTACCGAACCTCTACAATACAGGCTCGTTCGGTTTCTATTCTCGTTCCTCTGTATAGCTCTTAAACGCTATCAGCCTACTTTTACTGGGTATTGCGCATTACAGCCACTTTTACTGGGTATTGCGCATTACAGCCAAGTTTTGTAAGGTCGGACTGTTTCTTTTTTCGCTCTTCACCTAGAGTTTCACTGCGCAATAAATATTTACATCTCACGGCAAGTATGTATTCAAGAAGGTTTCATTTCAATGTCAGCGCTTGAGCCAAGCTCAGGGAATGAGTAATGCGGGAAATAAAATGTTTTACATTTAATTAGTTTTAGTTTGACTAGCTCTTCATTATTACCGGTTATTAACTGCTTCTAGTGAAATACTTAGTAAAGTATCGAGCAGGAACACTCATGTCCCCAGAAACAAGGCAATTCCTTGTTGCCGCTCTTCTGTTCGCACTGTCAAAAGAGCGGCTTACTATGGTGTTCCTCTCTAGGTAAACCCCGTTCCTTCAAAATAAGCATCTCGATCTGGGTTCTAATCTATACATATGCTTTCGACAGCACCCTTGTAGATACTGCTCTACGCAAAATAATAAAACAAAAAGAATGCACCAAAGAATTATCACCCTGCTAAAAGCGCAGTTTTTTGATACCTAAGCCGCGCTTACACTGCTGCCTATGTTCAATGTTACCAAGCATGAATATTTTCAAACGGCTCCAATATCCATTACTTCGCTAACGCGCCAAATACAAGGTGCAGTGTCTAGGGTTTGTAGCTGTTATTGAACAACGTTAGCAGTTATCACACCGCAAAGTCGTAAAACTAATGATTAGAGAAAGGCAGAAATCACCAAAATCTCTCTGCAGAGGCGTTCCGCAGTGAGAGCGGGGTCTACCGCTGGCTGGACAGATCTGTCCAAACATGTGGAAAGCGTTTGATGACTTGCGTGCGGATCTTGATAGGTACTGTGGGAACTGAGCAAGAACTCTTTCGAGGTGAAAACTTTGGTTGAAAAGCAATTATTTGGTAAATTAACTTTTGCGGAGGTGTAATAACGACCTTCCAGGCATAAATACCGAAAGTAATCTTAACCTTGCACTCATTTCATGCAGTGATGCTGAGATCAACGCCTAACATGGAAGAGGGTCATTATCTCGACGGCAATCGTTCGCATGCGAATACGAAAATAAAGTCTGAAACCACTGAATAGATGAGCCACCGTGCTAACGGCTTCGCCACGTGGCCGGAAACGAGGTTCCTGCGCACAGCGGATATGGGGCAGAGTGGCGCCGCACCGCAGCTATCGATGACATTGTATTAACTTGTGAAAAATATGCGATGCCTAATAAACAAAGTCTGAGTATGATGGCAACGCTTGTTTTCCTGGAATTCTTGATTACAGAAATGTCGATCAGAATACACTACGCCGCACTTACCCGGCCCTGAGAATGTAGACATCACTCAACATAACTGTTTTGCTGTCTCGGACAAGTATCTCAAGGCTTGCTTCAACTCCTTTCGCGTAATCAACACTTGTCACCTCGGCTCGGGCCGTCTGCGCAAGTTATAGAAGCCAAACACAGCTTCGTTCGAAAACTTCGATGACCTTGAAGCGTGCATGCTGCGGCTAGCAGGGTTGTCTTACAACTAATGTAAAGTCTTCAAGAAGTTGAACGATTCTGAATAAAAAAAAATTATGGGAACGCTTGAGTCACCATAAGAAGGGAAAGCGACCGCAATTGAAGCCACGTCGCTCCATGTTTGTGTGTCTGTGTCAGTTCTTTCACCGCATACACAATGTTGTCTCTGTCATCGTATCTTTCTGTACTAATCTTCTTGCCTTACCCATTCCCGCTTGCGCTCCCCATGTGTTTTTTTTTTTCAGTTTTAAACATTCGCGCCGTGTTCAGGTAACCTTGTGGCGTCGTCGCCTTCCCGACCAGTAAGCGATTTTTGTTAATAACGCAGGACGCGAAATCGCACGACGTGAAATGGCCCGGGGGGGGGGGGGGGGGGGGGCAGGTGGCATCTGAGTTGATTTTATTGGCACCTGCTATGATGGGCAAGTTTTAATGACGGCACAAGGTCACATGACCGTGTGCCGTCATCGCGCCCCTACCAGGAAATTTTGTGACAGACGGCGCCATATGTTTCCGCTGATGCGATCTCTAACGTAATCGCATTTAAAGCAAAAAACGAGGTCAGACTTCCCAGCTCGACCTAGACGCTACACATACAGGTCTTCAGCCTCTGCGCCATAACCGTATGTGCTCAATCGTTTGCCCGTTCGGCCGACTGCTTCAGTGAGCTTGAGCATCGGCTTGTGGCTTCAATGATTCTGATGACGCGCACATGCTAATCGTGGTTTTCAATATTGCTTTAACTTGACGCCTCTTCTCCATGATGTGACCACTATTTTTGTTTACTAACCACATGAAGGACCTAGGGGTTAGGTACATTTTCATTGGTGTGGTTGGCCACTTCCGCGGTGAAGACGCGTGTGTGATCTCTTCCACTTGGCTGATGTTTTGTGGAAAGGCTCTGAACATTTACTCACTGAGACAGAAGACTTTATTCATGGTCGAATTCAGGCCTAGATATTATTGAGACCTAGATCTTCGGAGCAATGGGAGGCTCTGCCGTCCAGCGACCGCTGTGAAGACCAACAAGGTCTGGTACAGCGAGCTCAACGGGCGGCAGTGGCCAGCGGAACCCTGGACTGACGGCAACCGACCACTGATTAAAATAACTCGACATAGAAGACTCCTGTGGATACAACCAAGGAGAGAACATCTCTGAAGATGCCCCAAAACCGCAGAGTAGAATAAAGTTTCTCTCCTCCTCCTCCACGCACCTCACTCAGAGTCAATGAACAGCCAGATGCAAAGAATCCAAGCAGCTATATGAGCGGGATCGTGGCAGTCTTGAGAATGGTCATAGTGAGAGTTCAGCAGTTTGCATCTAGCATGAATGGGCGCATAATGATAAACTACGGTTCCAAAAGTAACCAGAACTCTTGTCCTGACCTTTGGAGACCTTTATGTTTTTTATGGCTGCCGTAAGGGCTGCACTAAATGACTGAGCAGCAAACCCCATTCCCTGGTTAGCTTTTGGCACAGCCGTACGTCACTAGCATCTGAACAATATCTTCACGGCAAAAAGTTCTGTTCGCCTCTCCTGAAATCATACTGCAGGAACCGTACAACCTTCGTTGAAATGACACACCCACGCTGTAGACTGTTCAGGGTTCTAGGATGAGCGCCAAAGAAAAATTATTGCGGAGGGCAAATGATAAAGAGAGGCTCTAAGCATATAAGAACAAGATTAAATTAAAGGTTTTAGGGTTCACGGGGGTTTCCCGTCCCAAAGCAACTCAGGCTATGAGGGACGCCGTTGTGAAGGGCTCCGGAAGTTGCGACCACCTGGGATTCTTTAACCTGCACTGACATCGCACAGTACACGGGCCTGTAGAATTTCTCCTTCACCGAAATTTGCCTGGTGCAGCCATGAACAAACCCGCGTCTTTCGGCTCAGCAGCCGAGCGCCACAACCACTGGGCCACTGCGGCGGCCCTGAAAATAAAAAGAATAGCAATAACTGAAGACGAAAACAATCTAAAAAATTGCGAAGAAGATTCGAGGAAGACTTAAAGCTGAGAGAGCACTTCTTCCTCCTCACAAGTGGAGATGAAATTTACCAGTTATTCTGCATGTCCTGGATTTCTTTGTTCTTCAGATTCTGAGCTTAATGTATTTTATAGACGCTGCGAAAATTGTCGTCAGGCTTATAGTCCCCAACAATAACTCTCAGTCCTTTTACCACACGAAATATCTAATAACCACGTCTCTGGTTCTTAGATATACCTAACAATGTCCTGATCACGCGCCACTTTGACATTCCAAGAAGAAGAAAATCAGCCATGGCAGCCAACCTGCAACGCCTCGCAGCTCCCGACGCATCCCAGGAATCTCCAGCACAGCCCGTCGCACCCAGAAAAGTGCTGCATTCGCTACCCAACATCCAGCTTCAACACCTTTTGGCCACCACGTCAAGGAAGACCGCGTCAGATCCTGTCAACAGCCTGCAACCACCTGCCGCACCTGTAAGTCTGGCCTCGCTGGTCCGACTGAAGGCCCAGGCGTCTCCCATCACTGCACAAAACGCCGCGCTCTCAAGCGCTATCCCTGCCCAAATTCCCCCGGCCTCCTTCCAAGTGCGCCGCCCTTCTCTGCCAGCGGCGAAGTCGTCGTGGTGGAAGGCACCTTGGAGGCGACCACTACTGCCACCATCGTTACGGCGGTTCGCAGCAGCACCGTTCAAAGCGGCTGCAGGAGAAGCGACCACCTGGTCCCGAGCAAGCATCTCCGGGACTGCCGGCAGCTCACCAGAAGCGACTTCTCGAACGCTCAGTTCGACTAACTTTGACAGCGAGCGACTGACACAGGAAAAATTAGACACAGACCGAGACGCAAGTAGGCGTTCAGAAGCGTGTTCAACCAAGTCGATTCGCCGATTTCAAGCAGGCGGAGAGTATCTTGCCGGACTGCAGCAGAAACGTGGTGACTCACTTGTGCAGCGCATTTTGCGGTTGATCCACGGCGCGCTTCGATCGGGACGTTCGGCGGCTTTCCAGCGATCGTCCCAGCTCCGTGATTCGGACACGGAGGCCGGAACGTCTTCGTACCTCGTGTCACAAGGCTGCGGTACGTCGATCCAGGAGACTGAAGTCACCTCCAAGCAGGAGCGGAAGTCGTTCCTTGTGAAGGCCCTCTTCCTCAGCCTCTTCGCGTTCGCGGCGGCAGTCCTGTGTACGACGGCTTTTCTTACATTCAGCGATGCCGTCCATTCTGAGAACGGAGTCCTTGTGGAGGCTGGTCTTGAGACAGTGGTGCCCCCTGAAGGACTCGTAGACAGCGCCTCCCCGCCTGGACCGGCACCTTCAGCTACTGAGGAGTACCTTCGTCCACCCGCAAGTGGTGCAAGGGTCACAGGTAGTTACGTGACTTTGACCGCGGCTCCAGCCATGGACGCTGGTGCTGGCGCTACTCCGGAGGTGGACTAATCCAATTTGTAAGAGGAGGAGTCAGTTGAAAATTGTTTCTCGTTATGAAACCCGCCAGCGAATAAAGTTCCTAACATTCATCGAAAATTGAGCAACCATCTTATTAAGCCACCTGAAGCATCGTGTGAAACGTAGGAAGCGCACTTTGTTTCTCTGCCTGCTCGGAGAGGAAAGCCAAAGGCATGGAGTGCCTAGATGATACCTTACTGAACGAAATAATTGATAATGCTTTTTCGGGTGCAGGTAATGGAAGTTGTTACAAATAGTTTTGACTGATGACGATAGGATAGTTAGTGGCACAATTCTGAAGTGCGAATTCAAATAAGTCGCGAAGAAAAGAAATAATCACGCATGACGCACTGTTAAATCGTTTAAACAATGTGTGTTCGCTAAAACCTTGCCTTCAACTATTAACGTGTTTGAGCAAAGGGCCTATTAAACAACACTTCGCCATCTCATAACTTGTGTGTAATGGGGTGGGAGGGGGAGGGATGTATATTGTGGTTAAAAGAACGAAGGGGGCAGTTAAACAGGGGTGCTGAAAGTTGTAGCTGGTCACAGCAGCAGCGCAATTTGTCCGAACAAATATCCAGAATTTCGAGCCCGCAATGGAAGGTTTCCTGCAAGAAGATTACTCGTGACATTTCACTCGTCTTGTTTTTAGCCGCCAATCAGTTAACCTTCGCCTGGCTATTTCTACCCGCTTAGAATCTATTTTTCCTTCACTGCCCTCAAACCCCATTGGTTCGAATAAATCAGCCCCGCTGCTTTCAACTGGAGAGTGAAGCCCTTTACAGAAAAGTATGAAGTGCTCAGCCGGCAACTAGGGCCACCTGTTGGCCGTTAGTAGCGAGCAATGCGTAACTCAGTAAGAATATTTTAAACTTATAATTTTGTGAAAACTTGAAAATCTCAAGAAATTGCGATCGATTATCACATCCGACTCTTCCTACTCTCTGCAAAACGTGATCTGTAAATTCCTTCGTACGCTCACACTAACTCTGCCGGCTACAGAAAATCAGCGGCATCTGCCGAAAATTTCAAATTAACCCAGTGATTGAGTGTTCTGCGCCAAGCGGCACGCGATGGCAGCCATGTAAATTACAAAGCGTTAGTCCAGATTTCCTGGGCTTCCTCCATCTTGAGGTCAATGAAAAACAGTTTTCTTAAAAACACAGCGTCATGCAGTAAAAAAAAAGCGTATTTTCTCTGCCACTGCAGTGGTTACATCCTTCTGACATACCTCGGAGGGCTGATAACCTGAATGAAAACCAAGTTTGCCCCTGGTCGCTTAACAGGACGTTGGCCTCTTCGGAACGCAAAAATGTTAACCTCCCGCAGACCGGCATCGACGCGTGCACTTGCCTTTTCATGTTTCCTTCTTTTTCTGTTTTTTT
Organism: Amblyomma americanum; assembly: GCA_030143305.2. Classification (NCBI taxonomy): domain Eukaryota; kingdom Metazoa; phylum Arthropoda; class Arachnida; order Ixodida; family Ixodidae; genus Amblyomma; species Amblyomma americanum. The sequence continues at coordinate 78,867 of JARKHS020034376.1, read as the reverse complement.
TTCTGCCCAATATAGACTCTTTAGGACCTGGGACGACACAGATGTAGAGCAGGCGACCCGCCTACTTTCCCCGTCGCCGATGTCCAAGAACGTTTTCTTACTTCACCGTGTAGCGACGTGCGCGCCCCCGGGTGGCGTGGACTGGTGCATGCCTCGTATTTCAACAGCGTGCCTTGCGGGACTTTCGGGCCGCGCGATGCATTTAAAAGCTACTTAGCTGCCAAGAAGAAAATAACTTTTTTTTTCTACGTGCGCTGATCAAGAGTAAACATATATACACCCACACTTTCCACCAAATCATGGAATGAGCCAATGAAGGAAAACAAACAGATTAGCAGAATGTGGATGAAGCAAATGTGCATGAATTTAGATGAAAATGTAAAAATGTCCAAACCCGATACATATGACAAACACGCAGCTAATTATTGCGCTACATCCTGCAGTGTGAAATGCCATACCGATCTGCGTTAAAGGATCCAGCTCACTGCGCCTTTTTAAAATATTGTGCGCTCTCTTCTTCAATAACTTGATTAATAAATAAGGATTTTGTGGTGCATGTCTATTTGTATACATTTTGTGCAAAATAATTCAAGAAAACTCTTCATTTTCCGTGATTGTTTAGCTGCTCTCTGGGCTGTTCTTTTTTGTTTATTTGTATTTTCAATCTTTTTAGTACTTACAAGAAGTTCCTTCATAAGACTTTGAATACTGGATCTTTTTATGAATTTTCAGTGGGCGTTGTACTGGCTTTATCAAAATGAAAGCTTTCAGCATTTGAAAAAAAAATTTAGATCGATATCTAGATTCCTAGGGCCCTACCTCCTCTGTGTATAACAAGCGACAAAGCATCTGCACGATTGATTGATTGATTGATTGATTGATTGATTGATTGATTGATTGATTGATTGATTGATTGATTGATTGATTGATTGCAAAACGTTTCCCCGGTAAAGCAATGTTGCCGCGGCGGCTATCCTGACAAAGAAATTGGCAGGCTGAGTGAGTGAGTTTCATTACTCACATGCCAAATAAACACCATGGGCCACAGCCCATGAGGTACGCCAGGTGGCTGCGAAACGCCTTGACGTCCCAGATAACACCACAAAAAAAAACACTTGCCTAATCTCCTAACTCGGGCAAGGTGACTTCACTTTTACTCCGTTCCACACAATTGTAGAATTACGTCGATTTCATCATTCCGGCCTCCGCACTCTTAAAAAGAGCGTAGCAATGGTCCGCCACGTGTACGGACCAGCTGGCACTTGGGCCTGGCTCCGCACACAATGGACTAACCGCCTACCGCCACAGCCACTATCACCGCCACTGCTAACTACCCTCGCCAACCACACGGAAAAGCCGACGCGAGAAACAAGCACCACGCCACCTCCACCAGCGGTTTCGGCAACGTAGCCCTCTTCGTCGGCCAAGGAGAGAAAGTGCGCCAGACTGTCCCGTCACGCTCTGTTAATCCCGTAGATCGCCGTTCACCTTTCACACCGCGCCGTTCCGAAACAGCGGCGGCTGGTTTTGGAACGCGTATAATGCGCCCTCTAAGTGTATAACGGCAACAGTGCGCGCCGACAGGAAGTGTATATATATGTATGACAAAAGAAACATAACTTCGAAGCCAGAAGAAAAGACAGCGCACAACCAACTTCGGCTTGGCTGGGCCTGTGTGTACATTCTCAGAACCTCCTGGCTGCGGGACCTCTCGGAGCGTGTGCAGCCAGCCACGCTGGGTTACTTTTGTTTTTGTCATTCTTTATCTGCACGCTATTGTTGTTGTTTTTTCTTTTATCTACACAGCCCCGCTTCCGCCAGTGGAGCAGTGTGGTCCGCGTTCAACGCCTAACGAGATAACGTTGGCCGGCGCCGAGAATGTCGTAAAAAGAAGACGGCGCCATAAGTTCCGCCGTCCATAGCAGAGCGGAAAGCGGAACTAAATAGGGGCCCCAAAATGCTTCGGGCGGAACAGATTCCTCAGGAAACGAGGAACCTCCGAACACAGACCCGTCCATGCTCTCAGCACGCGACGCGCACTAACGTTGTCTTCTTTCTTTTCCTTCCTTCATTTCTCTTCCTCCTTTTTTTCTAGATGCTGCTTTCTCTCTACGGAGAGGAACGACAGACAAGGAAGCTGATAGATGAGTAGTGTCTTGTATTGGTCGACAAGAATACGCCTCGTTCATGGCGTTCGTGTCGGAGCCAGCTGCTGTCTCGACAGTTATCTATTTCTGGCTTGTCTGATTTGATGTTACGGCACAGCACTTTCTGAATCGCTCGTGCCAGCAACTGTTATTGAGCGCCGATATCCCGCCCTCATAGTCGTGTTTCGACATTTGAAGCATGGAAAACGGTCACGGAAGACGTGCCTGATTTCGGCGCGAATAACTGCCAGCGATGACTGTACCACGCTCCCTCTGAATGCCTCCTCCATGAGAAACCCTCTTCCCCCAGGGCCCCCATCGGCCATGTTTACCTTGGCCATGTGAATTAGTCACTCTACATTAATGATACGCAAGGTTCGCTCACGAGAGTGGCTCATAGACCGTCCCCCTGGGTAACGTTCTCAGTGGACAGCAGTAATGCACAGTAGTTGTGGATTTCAACGAGCTGCGCACCAGGCGAATAAGTTTGACCCAAGGAAGACATCTTATATTTCTCTAACTCTGAATAAAGAGCATGCATGTATAAACATTTCAGAGCACTATTACTAGGTGCCTCGTTAGCGAAAAAGCCGTTATGTGTTTTCGTGAAGCCTGGTGGTGTTCCGGTGAATTAGAAAAACGGGCTTCGCTACAGCTGCAGCCATGCGGAAAGACGAGTGGTAGCAGTAGTAGTAGTAGTAGTAGTAGTAGTAGTAGTAGTAGTAGTAGTAGTAGTAGTAGTAGTAGTAGTAGTAGTAGAAGTTGTACTAGTAGCAGTAGTTTCAGTAATAGTAGAAATTTGATTTACCATGAATCAAATTCAACTCGCTCAACTTTCAACCTTAGTAGTAGTAGTAGTAGTAGTTGTAGTAGTAGTAGTAGTATAGTAATAAACATTATTATGGAAAGGACAAAACCCACGCGCGCCAGCTGCAGCCAAGTGGAATGGAAGGAAAACCGGTTTCGCGGCAGGTGCAGCCATATTCAAAGCGCCCCCTGCATATTGTGCTAGCGCACCAACGTTGCATTTAGTTTAACGAAGTAAATCGGGTGTTAATCATTTTTTTAAGTATCCTTCAGAGGTCAGACACAGAGAACGCCGATTGGGTACCAACGTGTGGTCTGATATTGCCAGCTACCGATGAGCCACCGGAGCCTCGACATTATCATCGGAGATGTTTAATTTACAGCTAAATTAAATTACTCCCTCTAGGAAGTGCCTACAAATACGTCACAACATGCTTTTTGATGCACATAAAATTGCTTAGCAAAAGCCGTCATTCCGTTTATACTTGTATAGCATTGCATTTGGTTTGGAACCAAGAATATTCGAAAAGTAATGAGTCACACGCGATCATGCAATGCTTACTTTCTTTACCAAAACCACGGTGTGTCCTTGTGAACTGAAATCAAAAATTTAGGCTTTTGGTCACTTATTTAAGTTTCCTTTCCCTATCGGAGAGAATGTTGCAATCTTTCTTTGACTGCAATTGAGTTTCCAAGGGGTTCAGTTGAATTTAGAGCAACTTCCTGCAACGGATGTTCCTATCTGCTTCAATTTGATTGCTACGTATTTCTTTTTGCAAAAAAAAGGGATCCTCATAAGCTCTGACTTCACTGTCACAGAGCTTACTTTGATTTTTAAGAACACAGAACATTATGCGCGAGCTGGGATTCCTTTTGACGATATTTATTCTCCTATCTGTCATACATTACGATCCAGTATTGTAAAGTTAGTCAGCCAATAATTTATTCTTTAACAAAAAATGTTCCCCAAATAAGCGCATGCATTAAAATGCACACAGCAAGCGATGCCGGGTGTAAGTATATTACAGAATCTCCCTAAGAAAACTCCAATCTGCGTCGTTTACTTCGGTTGCTTTGTATTTCACTGCGTTTATGAATATTTATGTGAATAACAGAAATGGCAGCTTGCTATGCATAAATAAGTTAACTGGATGTGTAACTGCCACACAATAATATCGGCAGTTAGAAGCACTTGCAATTATTGGAAGCATACACTTACACTTTTCTTCAAAAGTTAATCGAACGAATATTATCGAAAAACACAATTTTATCGCCGTCTACATCCACTTGCTAAAGATAAGCGCAGCCTAATTCTCATTACTTAATTCCGAAGTGCATCAATATATCTAAGCACTGCGCCTTGAATGTACATTAATTATATTTCTTCCACAAAGTCGCGCCATATAAACTTATGATGGAGGGTTTATAAAAGACGGTCCCTATTATTCAGTACGCAAAGATTAGGAATGGCAAATGATTTCCTTGATATTATATGATATCTATTGTCAGCCCTTTCTTCTACAAACATCAGAAGTGTCAGTCAGCACAACTCACAGCGTGCACGACTTAAGAGCTTTTCTTACATCTCTCTTTTTTGTAATTTTTGCTGTTTCGTTTTCAGTTCTCTTGAGAAACCCAGTGAGGCCTCTCTAGTGCTCTTGAAACCTGAGGGTACCTAAATAAGCAAATAAGCGCTTTTCGAGAAAAGCCACCAAAACAGGAATTGTCGAGTTTCTCTATCAGTCCTAGCTGACCAGGAGATTGCTATCCATTTATGTATGTCTTCATCCCTCGAACATCTTAGTGCTTAACTAGGCCTAGATCCTGAACGGTTTTTGTGTTTCTCTGCAAGCATAAAACGAAACCTAAAACGTACCACGTCCTATAGCAAAAAGGCACAAAGTAGCAATTATCAACGTGTTTGTACCGCAAAACAGCGTTACGCCAACGCCGCACACCAACCATTCTTACGCAAAGGATGCAGCGCACTACTTATACGTCGACAAAGAGGAAACGATAAAAAGTCCGAGGAAAGAAAGCCAGGAATGATGGATTGCCGCCCGATTCCCTATGCAAATCATGGCTGGCCTGCGTCTCCGCCCTGAACCGAAGGCGCTGAAAGCCGCATGAGGAACAATGACCAACGACTGCGCCCAAAACGCAGTGGACCGTCGGACAGGACGCACTAGCCGGCACAACGCGCCTAAAAATGGACCTTCCACTATACGCTGCTACTCCTCCGCACTTTGTCTTCTTCCTTCAACGCCACAGAGACAGGAACTCATAGGCGATAGAAGAAAATACAGAAAAAGACAAAAGAAATGTTCAAGAAGGTAAAAAAAAGGTTACGCCCTCTATAGGCCACTACAGTCGAGTGACCAGAGGTGCCGAAAGAGCAGTCAAGAAAACGGGGAACAGAAAGAAGTAACAACGACAGAAAGCTTGCAAACGGAGTTAACGGCTGGCTTGTGAAGGAACTACCTTCTTATCCTCGGCTTCCTCGTGAACTCCAATTAGCGCAGTGAGGGAAATGCCCCGACCGCACTGAACCGATGACAAAGCTCTGACTGTGAAGGAACGCTCTTTGCGTCGGTTCAAAAAGTAGAGACGCGAACGCCGCCCTGGTGGTAGTGGAGGAGGTTGGTTGTGTGTTTCCTTTTCGCGGCGTTGTTGCTTCGTCCCTATGACTATGTTTGTTTGTGGGGGCCTGGAAGAAAAGCTTTGGCGGGGCCGGGCCAGCCGCCGGCGTGGCCCGCTTAACGCAACACCAGTTCGACAGCTTTCGGCTTTCTTGCTGACCGGTTTGAGCGCGCCAACTCGCTCGCTACGCTGCTCGGTTTGGCCCTTGCATTCTCCTCTCTACTTATAAGCTATGAACGCTGCTTGTGTGTTTGTTACCATGCGTAGCGCTCTCCCGGCATTCTTCCAATATGTGTGTTAATCATATTGCAGTATATAGCCGAGTGAGCGAGGGCTCGAAAACCTGGTACGCGACTCTGCCATCCGAATGTAATAAGCTGTAGCGAGTCTTTGTATACCTGTGAGCGCCGTGGGGTGTACTTCGGAAGAAGGAAGATACCCTTTCCATTTATAGAGGGCAAACGCCACTCCGGCGGCCGCCGCTACGACCGCCGTCGGACCGAGGAAAGAGAGAGAGGATTCAAGCTCCCTCCCCCTCCGTTTTGCCGTTAGCGCGAACTCGCCGACTCGGCCAAATTCAGCTGCCCGCGATCCAGGGACCTCCAGTCGCCGGAGAAGAGTAGACCAGTCGGTCGGTGGGTTTGCCGGAGGACATCATCGCTCCTGGTTCCGAAGATCGACGTCGTCCCGCTGCCTGCGTTCGCGATCTCTCCCATCGTGCGAGCCGCCGTGCGCAGGTGCTTAGACTATCGCTCTCCGAAGGCCGAAACGTCACCCTCGGCTTCGCCTACTGAGTTAGGACCACGCACAAGTCGAGCGAGTTTGCTGAGCCTGAGGCATTAGTGCGGAGTCATGCGGGAGTGCGGGTTTCACGCGGTTCTTCTGGTCACTGTCGCAGCTTGGCTGGGCTCGGCTCGAGCTGGGCCGATTGAGAAGAAGCCGGGGAGCGAGAAAATCGACAAGCAATCGGTGAGTACAATATCTCCGAACTATAAGGTGTTATATCTACATGCTGTTGTTTACTGCAGCCCTCTACTGTTAGTAAAAAAGTTGGGCTAATTGGTGCTGATAAATTAGTAAGGTCTCTGGTGCAATATCTTTTTATATGTTGGATGTATTTCCTCCAATGCATCTGATGCTGTACTTCTGAGGATTTCTAGGCATTAAGATAAAGGGCTAGACTCTTTAAGAGGTGTGGCCCGCTGTCCGCAACTTTGCTCTATAAGCTTCGACGTTAGCAGCGCTGATAGCACCGTAGCATGCTGTTAATGAGAAAAAAGTTACACTTATCTCTGGTAACACCCATGCAAGATTATTACATGCGGTAAACGCGGAGGGCCCACAATTGCATCCAGCCCGACAGGTGTAGTCGTTGCGACATGCCTATTTTTTTGTCGAGTGTTTGCGGCATATTCTCAGTTATGGGCAGATGACAGATTTTGAATACATTTTATATTTCGAAAGGACTCGTGTTTTACTACGTTTTCGCGTTTTCACGACACCCTGGGGAAAAATAGAGGGCGGGGCTCTTCCTACTCGTTTTCTCGGCCCGACCAGAAATTACCAACGCCAGGACACGAGGCGTTTCAAAACAACTTACCAAATTTCATGTACGTTTCCTCGAGACAAACAAAAGAAAATGGCGAAAGGCATACTTGACACGGCAGAAAGATTTCTCGGATGCGAGGGACAAATAGCCAAGCACGAGCCTTTTCCGTACGAACACCGTTCATCGATGTGTACCCAACGCGTTCAAGTGCGAAACACCACCATTCATTAAAGTTAATAACGAGCCACTATGTAGGCTGGAAATCCCATCTCCAGTAAACGAATGATGAAATGGCACCACGCAAAAGCATTGTCAACGTTGACGTTCGTATAAAAGTATGCTTGCAACTAATTAAGCTAAACGCAAGCAGTTAGTTTCTAAATTTCTTCTTTGAACTTTTACCATTGGTGACTACTGTTTAGAACGTCACGGCTGGTGGCTGCGGTATCTTATTGGCGGTGCTGATTATGACAAAAATGTAAAAAAGGAAGTAGTAAAAAGTATAACAATGTAAGATGGGACCCTGTTGCTCTATAAAATAATCGCTTTGTGATATAAAATTGACATTACTCTTCTTCGGGTTACTCCACTGCATGTATCCGTAAGTGGCAGCGTTAAAATAAATTTTCATGGCAACAGGGCAGCTTTATTTGGGCACAAGCGAGAGGAACCGCTGAAAAACTCCGCCTCTGACCGAGAACATCGCTTAACTAAATAGAAGCGAAAAAGAAAAATACACGGAAGACGATAGGCGGCGACAGGAATGACAGCGACAGCGCAATCACAAATTTGCGCAGCATTCTAAAGCAGGACATTCTGTGCGCCTTTTACAAGCATATAGGGCGCGGTGTGGAATTTGCAGAAATCGAAGTTGTTGTAAGTTATTTCTTAGCCACTTCATCGTTCACATGTAGTAATTGCTTTTTTTTAGCAACGTGAACACAACTCGATCCAATTGTTGTTCCGAATAAAATTTGGTTATCCGGATCTTTCTGGTTATGGTGACGTTTGTCTGGCAGGAAAAGACGCCTTTGTCACCGAGAAAATTGGATTTAAAAATTTTCACGCCAGTAGATTCAAACTCTTGACATGCTTACCAAAAAGGACGGGTTGCCGCCTTCTTGAAGTGCATAGCAGTGTAGCCTAGGCTCCGGGATCCGCACAAAAATCGATATGGACGCGAGCCTTTCATTGCAAAATTGGTCGGTGATGGCGACACCTGTTATCCGTGTTCTGGACTATCCTAGCTCATTAAAGCCCAGTCTTCGGAGAGAAAATTGGTCTCTTTTTTTTTATAACGCGGCGCGATACACGCCCGCTTCCATTCGTTCTAGGCGTCTGTTTAACATAAGCAAATTACTCCAAGAGACGTTGGTGTCAGTTCTTCATACAGCACTGCCACTGACGTCAATACTGCGTGATTGGTTTACTTGGAAAACCTTAAGTCAACGTTTAATAATTACTACACTACTGAATGTTAAGCATGGTGATCGAGGGATATCAATGACAACAAGAAAAAGCACCTAACACGAAATGAACATTAACCGCCATTTCTTCAGCGAAACTTCTTTAGAGTTTACGAAATCAAGCAAGTAATGATTAGGACGCTATGGTTATTAACCGCGATTAAGTATATACGGTTAGCAAGCCTTGCAATGAAAGATGTTTTACGAGTCAATATTAATCAGTTCCCATGGTACAGTAGTTCTTATTAAAGGTATAAACACAGAGCTTAGCTCCTTCTTGAGGAACCTGTATTCAATCAGCCTGCAGGTTTCCAAATGACAGCAACTCTCCTTCAGCCACTGACAATGAATCCCAATAGACGTGGTCATAATGGCCACGTACTTCTTATAAGTAACGGCCGCTGCCTGCCGGCCCTTTAAACACTAGCTTTTCGGCACCTGAGCTGCCGCGGTGGCCCAGTGGTTATGGCGCTCGGCTGCTGACCCGAATGACGCGGGTTCTATCCTGGCTATGGCAGTCGAATTTCTATAGAGGCGAAATGCTAGAGGCCCGTGTACTGTGCGATGTCAGAGCGCGCTAAAGAACCCCAGGTGGTGGAAATTTCCGGAGCCCTTCACTGTGGCGTCTCTCATAGCCTGAGTCGCTTTGGGACGTTAAATCCCCATAAACCATAAGCCATAAACTTTTCTGCACCAACAAGTTAGACATGCCGTTTAAGCGATGGGAGCATTTCCAGAAACAGCGTATTGAATTCAGAAAGAGAAATCACACACGGGAGGCTGTCGACGAATTTCGATTTTGTAGGAAATGAAAGGTGTAACATAAATATATTTTGCGCAGTTGTATCCTCGTCACATTTATCTTTTACGGAATTCTGAAAACAATGCACCAGTTTCGTGCCTGAAGTGCTATTAAAAAGCAGAAGAGCTCAAGAATAGGAGAGCTCTAAGCAGCAGCCATCCAAGTTGGTTCATTTGTCCGGACCATATTTCTGGACCCAGCGGCCAAACGGCTCTTACACCTCTCCTGCTTTTCCTGGAGATTCTTCGTATTTTTATTTTCATATTCATTCTCTCGTTCTTGTATTTCATGTGTTCATGTTTTTCATGTATTCTGTCATTGATAGATTACCAACTAGCCCAAACCCACAACTTATTAAAATTAAGTCGCTTAGAGTATGCAAGTCAACACCGCTGCATGACCAACAATTAATATCTCTTAACACATTGCCAATGACACTTTCAGCCTCTCTTTTTTATTGCTCCTTTTCTTTCGAGAACCTGGCGGAATGTATTTAACGGCTGTCGTAATACCTCAAAACATAAATTACACAAGCCCCGCCGGCTAGAACACGATGCACTTCACTCTGTTCAGCAGCCAGGAAGCCAAGCACTGTCTACTCTTGAGGCATAATAGAGACGCCTTGCGGCTGACGAAGCGTTCAGCGAACCCAGCCTGTCAAGAAGTGAACAAAACAAGCCGTAGGCGCCGCGCAGACACGGTGCAAGCAGACAAAGGACGGAGCGAGCCGCCGACAACCTGGCGCTGAATGTGACCCAGGAGCTCCTCGCGCGTATTCCAGATCTTCCTGCCGACGGCACTCAAACAAGGAAACGAACGATGTAGGTGCTCCGCGCTCCTGATGGCCCGGCAGAGATGGAGGCGCGCGCTCTATATGGTTGGCCGGAGAGCGTTTCCTCTTGCGTACGGAGCTCTCATCGCTTCATGGCCCGCTGATCCTTGAATGTTCTCCTCCCTTGGTTGCTCTCGGCACGTGACAGAAGTTGGTCTCCAATGTTCTGCGGTATGATCGTACTGTCACGGACCGTCGCTTCAAGGTCGTGGCTTAGACAATGGCCGGCTTCGGTGGGCGGGTTTTAGTAGATGGAGAGTAGGCACAGGGTAATTCCAGAGAGTGCCTGTAGGACACGTTTTTTTTTTCTTTTAATAATCTGCCAGTTACAGGCGCGTGTCAGTACGTGCTGTCAGCAACAAATGAAACGCGAACAAGGTACAATCGGGGGGACTAAAAAATTGGCAGTGACTTAGCTCAGGTATTCCAGGATATACGTACGTAGCGAGAGCTGCAGTTACTCCCTTGTTGCGCATGTTGTCGAGTTTGTTGTTCCGGATCCGGTGGGCGCAAGTTTCACCTTGAATGTAGCAAGAGGCCACGGTGGCATCCCATGCGCAGGTCATGAAAGTGGGTTCTGCCGCGGTGGCTCAGTGGTTACGGCGCTCGGCTACTGATCCGGAGTTCCCGGGTTCAAACCCGACCGCGGCGGCTGTGTTTCGATGGAGGCGAAACGCTAAGGCGCCCGTGTGCTGTGCGATGTCAGTGGACGTTAAAGATCTCCAGGTGGTCGAAATTATTCCGCGGCCCTCCACTACGGCACCTCTCTCTTCCTTTCTTTTTTCACTCCCTCCTTTATTCCTTCCCTTACGGCGCGGTTCAGGTGTCCGCCGATATGTGAGATAGATACTGCGCCATTTCCTTTCCCCCAAAACCAATCTTTCATAAAACACCGGTGCACTTTGATGCGTTAAGCGAAACGGTAGGTGTGATTCATGATATGTGTGACAGATACTGCGCCATTTTTTTTCCCCAAAGAACAATGTTCATTTTCATTTCCATGCAACGCCTGCCGTGGAGACCTACACCTGAACCGCGGCCGTAAGGGAAGGAAAATGAAATAGAAATTGGTTTTAAGCAAAGGAAATTACGCATGTGTCGCCTGTCTCACTTATGTTGGTGGACACCCGAACCGCGCCGTAAAAAAAGGAAACTGAAATGAAAGTTAGTTTTAAGGAAAAGAAATTAAGCCTGTCTCTCATATTTCGGTGGACAGCCGAATCGCGCCGTAAATGAAAAGTTTCAAAAAAATGAAACGACGCCTGTCTCCGACGTCATGCGCCGCGCACGTGCTGCTTCTCTCTGGTTTCGCGCATGCGCATTATCAGCCTCCCAGGCTCACGGCGAAATGCTCGACTGGGTAGCGTAGTGTAGCTCTCGCTACAAAAGTCTTTGGACCGCGTGATTCGAAATCAAAGACAATAGGTATATTGTTAACCGCCGGCTGCATTCCACACTTGTACAGGTAAAAAGAGAGGATTTTGAATTTCACATTCACAAGTCTGGTTTCCGACCGGCCTAATAATTTCCGACCTAATAGTTGAACTATCGGCTTCGTTTGTGGATACCACGGTCGAGAGACTTATGTCCCCGACTGTACAATTCAAACACGAACACTGGAAAAATCTTAGCAGAGGGAATCTCAGTACAAGCGTAAATTAATTTCACTTAAATAGTGAGTACTGCTCTTCGAAGTGTTAATTATCGTCATTTTATTACCTCTCCATGAGCTGCCATGTTTGTGTTTCTGTGTTGGTATTTCAGTTGTCTTGTTCGCACTTCGTTTGTTGCTGACAGTACATACACCTGAAGTCGAATACAAATAAAAAATTAAGGAAAGCAAAATGATAGAAGTAATGTTAACGGACAGAAAGAGTAGGAGACGAATGGGGATAGTGCATATTGTCGTGGCGCATGGGTTCACTCGAACCCGGACTCCATTGGGTAGCGTGTCCGAGCCTTCGGGTTGAATAAATATGGAACTTAAAGCTTGGGAAAACGAAAAACAAACGGGTTTTCTGGCATTTTTCAAGAAACTTTATTACATAATCTAGAAGGAAACAGAAATAGCAAACAGTAAAGAATTGAAAGTTCATTGCGTCGAGCGACTGGATGATGAGTCTTGTCGCCAAGGCCCAGAGCGAGCGTTCCTACTAAAGACGCTCGTTAAATACACTTAGGCTCCGCCTCTTTCACCACACGATTCACAGAAGGGAAGAGTGGCCGCACATAGCCCGCAGAGCCCCGTGGGAATGGGCGAGGAGGATTCGAAGGTCCGCTGCTACTTCGTCCTAAGCTGTCAATCACGGCCCGCTTCCCCCTTCGACTGTACACCGTCGGTCGCGTCTCGCGAGGAACTGCAGGCAAAGGGAAGGTCACCTTCCTCTCTTCGTGTGCGTGGGAAAGGTTCCAGCGGCTGCTTCCCCGGGAGGCATATTTTTTTCGCAGGGGTCGTAGTGGGTCAGCGATCTGTCGAAATTTCCACTTCCACGTGGTCATCCCGGTCGATGAATCCTCTTTTTAATCGCTGCCGGTCGATGAATCTTCGCTTTAATCGCCGGTGTGGATCCCGTTCACACCAATATGCAGATAAGCGGAGATAACCTACGGTCTCTAAAATTAACAGAGTGTATTTAAAAGGGTAGAAAAATGGAGCCTAGAACAGCAGGTGTTAAGTTAGCTGATGTGAGCTCAGGACAGTGCTAACGGAAATTGTGGGAAGAGGCCTCTTATCCTGCAGTGCACCCAGCCTGGGCTGGTGGTGATGACAACGATTATATGAGAAATCAAATCCATCCGCCTGTCACCAACAAAAACTAGGACACCAGTCATAGCTTTACAGGTAGAAGGGAGAGACAGAAAGTTTGTCAGGACAGACGGAGAGGTTGGCTGAAGTCACATTTTGCTGGCAGTGGTGGTGGGAGGGGGGGGGGGGGGGGGGTAACTTTATTCAGTTAAGAGCTTTGCGCTCCCTGAACTGGGAGGCGCATCTAGGCTTGAGCTGGACATCACGGCCCCCCACTGCCACGGTTGTGGCTTTGGGATTTTCGGGGCGGCCTGTATGCTCTGGCAAGCCCATGTAGTGTGATACAGTGTGCGGTGCTCCCTGCATAGCGGGTATGTGTTTACCTATAACATGGGGTGTATGCGGTGTAAGAGACCGATGTCTTCATAGTTCACACGAGAAGAGAAGGGGAGCTGCAGAAAAGGGGACACATTAAGCATGGATTTGACGATGGCATAATACGGTGAGTTGCGCTATGAATTTCGAATACGAAATACAACCATGCGCACCCACTTCATGTGTACGGCCTTCATGCCTGACGTAAGAGCAGCGTCTTTCGGCCGATCTCATAGGTGATTGACTGTGTGAAAGCCTCCTGTCTGCATCCGCTGTAAAAGAAAATTATTCAGCAGTGTCTTCTTCTGCTAATCTCGGCACACCTACACTTCAAATGACAGTTGAGTCACCGCGGTGGCTCAGTGGTTATGGCGCTCGGCTGCTGAGCATAAAAACATGGGTTCGATCCCGGCCGCGGCGGTCGAATTTCGATGGAGGCGAAATTCTAGAGGCCCGTTTACTGTGTGATGTCAGTGCACGCTAAAGAACCCCAGGAGGTCCAAATTTCCAGAGCCCTTCACTACGGCGTCCCTCATAGCCTGAGTCGCTTTGGGACGTTAAACGCCAGTAAACCAAAACAAATGATAGTTCAACTGATTCAGTTCAATGTCAGTTTACACAGTATATGCAGTTGACTCGGCATAAATCCTTGTCCTTGTTGGTGAATTCAAATCTGGCCCTCGTCGCATACACACGCGCGATTGAATAACCCTGTCTCGTCGGCGTGTTGCTTGTCGACCCAGTTCAGGCGGGGGTTCGAGTTTTAGCTTCACGATCGTCAACTACCGGACTTCACGAATCGGTGTCGTGCAGTTATACCCGACACCCTTCGGAACGTGCACCACGTTTTCAAACATGGCACACGCCAGCTGTCTATACAGTACACTTTTTATTACTTACTGTATTAATAGAGCAAGAAAAAACGCTTTTCAAATGTACAAAATGACCTGGTCACGATTTCACGGGAGGAAACCTGCTTCTCCTGGCCGCTCCAGAAATGTCAATCTGCGCGACCTCCTGGGTTTGTTTTCGTGGCATGTAGTTGCGTTGCCCTGACCGTCACCTCATTTTCGTATTCGCCGCTGAAGTCGACGCAACGTGTAAAGACGGAAAGCTTACTGTTCGATAAGCAACATACAGGCGAGTCTTAAACATGAAGCACCGACACGAAGCTCAAGTCACGAAAAGAGAAGCTACGCAACACTGACACTTCTGCGGCGGAGATAAAAACGCTAAGGCGCCCGTGTGCTGTGCGATGTCAGTGCACGTTAAAGATCCCCAGGTGGTCGAAATTATTCCGGAGCCCTCCACTACGGCACCTCTTCCTTGCTATCTTCTTTCACTCCCTCGTGTATCACTTCGCTTACGGCGCGGTTCAGGTGTCCAACGATATATGCGACAGATACTGCGCCATTTCCTTTCCCCAAAAACCAAATATTATTATTATTATCAACACTAACCTTTTCCTTCGGGCGTTGTTTGATTTTTTATTATTATTTTGAAAAAATGAACGAGTACCAACTAGGCCAACGTATGTCACTTATTAGGCAAGCAAGGTGTTTCCATCTAAGGTACGTAAATAATAAAACGACTGATGCATTACTTTTTTTAGGCAAATTCTGTGAAAACACATTTAAGTCTTAGTACTCTGCAGTTACTTTGCCGTGTCTGCTATGAATAGAACCGTGGCCATGTTAATTAGCAATTAATCAATCAACCGCATTTATTTCTACTGAGAGAAGGTAGAAATAACTGGGACAAAAAGCTCCGATGAGTTTGAAAAGCTTTTGAGGCCACATTGATCAGACAAATCGCGTGAAGTGAGGGGCTTGCTATGACACATACATTAATTAAGGCAGCCAACAGACATCGTAAAGAAGGAAGGCAATAGGTTATGTTTTTTACTCTAAATTGTGGCGTTTATTAGTGGGATATTACGTGTAACTACTTTATGGCTCTAAATTAATTGATACGGAAGAAGAAAAAAAGACAATAAAATACCGCCAGTGAGGTCCGAACCCACAACCTCCGTATATCGCGTACGGTGTTCTACCAGCCGAGCTACGGCGGTGGCTGTCGGGGTCATTTATGTTGTTAACCTAGCCTTTGGAGCGATCACAAGCGACACCCTCGTTGCACGCTGTCGCAACGAAGGTGTTCAATAACGCCCCAAATAAACGCGCACATTAAAACCTTATACACTGGATACAACGCTTATGGCGCTAAATTACATCAGGCGTAAGTTTAGCGGCCAAACAAGCCCAACCGTCGTCTCTAGCTGGTCAGCTGAACCAAAATTCAGTGTAAATTTCGTGAAAAGCACTAACCTCTGTTATAAAATTGGTCTATGAACAGCCTATAGACATCTTATAGACTATGTAGCCTTCCTATAGAATTTCTTTTTGTCTACTCATAGTCTAAAGACACTCCTAGACAAAATTCTACTAAAAGTGTACGGCCATAAGTGTTTAGATTGTCTAGAGACTGTATATAGGATATCTATTGTCTATAGACTATTCTCTAAGATTTCTCTATAGACAGTCTATATACTTTATAGACAGAAGTCTATGGACAGTCTATAGACTGTCTGAATATATTTCTTGTAAGGGCTGAGTTCCCCACTGAACAGCGAAGCTTATTTCAAAAGCAGCGATAAAGCCAGAGGACGCGCCCTCTATCTTGGAATTCACCTTCTATGTAGGAAAAAAGGAAAACGCTAACATATCACCCATCAAGACAGCGCGGGACACCAGAGGAATTTAGCTACCTTCACGAAAATAAACACACTAGCCTTACGATCGCACGTGTGAATTGCATTTCCCATCGACCGGTATGTGCAAGACTTCGCACAGACATCCCGCTGACAATCCGAGCGCCCTACATAGATAGATACACATTTCAAAAGCACGTAGGCGGTCACAAAAACACGACACGCACAGATACAAGACGCAAAGAAAACTCAAGCTCGCTCACCAGGGGGCTTTCGGGAGTCCCACTTCGTGCGGGCGCCTCTACACAAGGAAAATACGACGTCGCGAAGGCTGCTCTGAATCGGGTTACGCATCTTGCCCTGCAAGTGTCTTCGAATACCGTCTTCTTTCTGTTGTTTCGTTGTTGGAGGAAAGAAGGCCGTAATTATCAATTGGGGCTGGGCGCATCCCGCAAGACAACGTCCTAAAAAAAAAATAAAGGGAAAAGTAAGGGAAAGGAGGAAGGAAGAAATGCTGTTTATAGAACGTTGCTTTCTTTTCGTCGCATTTTTTTATTTGTGCCTACAGACCACCCTTGGCGCAGTTATGTAGGCGGAAAGTCCTCATCGGGGGGCTTGAAAAATCGGAGGTCTAATCTTTCTGCCCGGTATACCGACTTAAGTTTACACCATGGAGCACGAATTATCAATATAGAATGTTTCTCAGTGGATTACGTGGTCCTCTTGTTCAAACATATCGGCAGCGTTTCGTATACGCAATGGCGCTTCTTGTGAGCATAATATTTGGCCAAATTACACAAGAGACCTATGTTGTTCCTATCATTTATTTCAACGCCATACCGTTACGGAGCTCGCATTGAAGAAAACCGAAGTACCAATGCGCCAGGAGCGGTATGAGGACTCCCGGCCATCTACGAATGTTAAATAGGGAATGGCCAATTCCGCATGTGCGGACCAGTTCTGAACCGACGCAGCGTGGTGCGCAAAGGGGACCCCCGGCTGCTGAAAGGAGGCATTAACGCTACTGCGTCATACCCTTAAGGCGCAGCTTCAGTATTCCCTCAACCTTTTCTCAGGGTAGAGTAGCTGCACAAAAAAACTATAAGGAAAGGCAAAGAAACAAAAATCTACCGAAACTAAGTCCTAAGCAAACCAATACGGTGTCCAGCAAATCGCAATCAGTCAAAGTGCAATTAAGGAGAATTGCAGCGTCTTCACCACTTAACACCATGTAGTAATCAAAGTACTCTTTATCACGTGAGTCACTAGAGTATAATTTAATCCGCTCCGCTAAATAGCTTGATGTGTGTGGACATTTGTCTTTTTGAATGAGTCTCAGCAGTTTTATGTTTGCGAACTGAGTAACTTACTTGCTGGTTATTAAAGTTTTAGTGTTATTAAGGGAGATTCTTCGGTGTCAGCGTATATGCGCTTTTTTGTCTGAATTCATGCGCCGGTTCTACAGCTTAAGCTGTTACTATCTCTTACCCCGGTTTACCGGCGCCGTTGTCGGCGTTGGCATCGGCACCGCAAGTACCACGCTGGTTCGTCAACGTGTCATGACGGCATTACAACGAAGCTGACGTTATGCGTTGAAGTAAACGTCTCGTATGACGTCAGTAGAGTGACGAGGAAGAAGAAATTCTGCCTTTATTCCGCGCTAGCTGCTCCTGCAGAAGATTCTCGTTACTCAAGCGTAACTGTCCTGCGCGTTCTTAGGCAAGTCTAATTCAGCTCGATTGAGTTCAACCGCATGAAATTTACGTTTACTGAACTCAACACATACCCATTAAAATGCATCTAAATAGCGCTTACGTCGGAACGGTAGCATATTTCAGGCCATTAAAGGCACACCTGCAGCCAATTTTGTTCAGCGGAGCTCGCTAAACCCTGAAAATTTTATTCTAAGCATGTACAGATTTAGGGACACTAGAGACTTTATGAAAACAAGAAATTGTATTTTCCTGCCATTCTGTTATCGACTATTTTATTGCCTGCTTAAGTTGGCTCTTTGTTACTGGGAAAAAACTGCTCTCAAAGAAAAATTGTCCCAATATGGTTAATCACTGTAATTGTTTCCGATTTGCCAGCTGAGCCAGCTGGAATAGTATAGTTTCTGTTTAGCCAGGCTTGACCTTATTGGTATTTGTTTGCCAAGTGCGTTCCTTCAAAGCTGCTATCTCATTTCCGTTTTCAGATCCAGGAGTTCTTCACATCGGACTGGGGAGCATGTGAGCCATTGAAGAACCCGCTCGTTATACCAGAGGTAAAGACGCTTGAAGCCGTGCATGAACAGTTCTGAGATTTTTTTTTCTTTTCCTCTGCTGTCATAAATATGTTGATAAATTTTTACTTAGGGTTGTGACGAGTCGTTCTTCAGTAAATGTTTACATGAAGCATACCATGAAGCATTTTTAGTTGTCAAGAGTGGTAATATTTGTTATTGGATACAACTCAAGAACGAGGCGGCTTTTCCCCATCAAAGGACCCCCTTCCAGCCAATAACGTCGGCCAATTCCCATGACCATGCTAGCGTGACAGTGCAGGTAGTGGCAGATGAAAATGACCAGTCCCCTCCCTCCATGATCGGGGATAGTCCACTCCCCGCATTTTCACTCCACTCCCTTGCATTGTGACGCTAGCAGATTCATGAGAACCAGCCGACGCCATTGGTTGGAACGGGGTGCCTTGACAGGGAAAAATTGCTTCCTTCTAGAGTTGCATCCAACTACACTCACAACGCACCTTCTTTATCGCTCGCATACCCTTAATCATGTTCAGTGAATAGCAAAGTGGAGGGGAGAGGTATAAAAAAACGTGCCACCTTCCCCTCTTCCCTGATTCTGCCCTGCCCTGCTTCGAATCAAATGCTACATAGGTAAAACAAAAGTGCAAAAACTTCCATGAGGCGGTAACATTTCTTGCTGCTTATCACTCGTGACATCTCTTCGAAAACTGAAATTCTGCCCCGCCGCGGTGGCTCAGTGGCTAAGGCGCTCGACTACTGATCCGGATTTCCCGGGTTCGAACCCGACCGCGGCGGCTGCGTCTTTATGGAGGAAAAACGCTAAGGCGCCCGCGTGCTGTGCGATGTCAGTGCACGTTAAAGATCCCCAGGTGGTCGAAATTATTCCGGAGCCCCCCACTACGGCACCTCTCTCTTCCTTTCTTCTTTCACTCCCTCCTTTATCCCTTCCCTTACGGCGCGGTTCACGTGTCCAACGATATATGAGACAGATACCGCGCCATTTCCTTTCCTCCCAAAACCAATTATTATTAAAACTGAAATTCTGCTACAGCTGCAGTCACGATGCAACGAGCGCAGAAACCTAAAAAGAGAATCCGCGCGACCGTTCAGGTTTTGCGTATTTGAGAAATTGTTAGCATTCACAGAATTCCTTCTTTTTTTGTTACTGGAATGTGGCTAGGTCGGAGCATTCAGTATTGAGAAAACTACATGAAATTGTGCCTTCGCAGGTCTCTGGTCAATTCTTCGATTCAAGTTCCGAATGCGCTGCATTTGTTTACGCCTATGTTAGCCACCACCTCAATTCGTTTTAGCACGGAACACTTCACTCAGCGAAGTAGCACACAAAAAAAAGCCACGTTTTTAGCTGCAAGCAGAAAAGTGCTCTCACTGCAGCATAACCCCGTAAGCAACCAAGTCGTCTTGCTGTAAATGTATAAATGTCCTGATTTTTTGTAAGCGCCGTCGACAGGAGCAAAAACTTGTATGCGAATTTAAAAACATTCCTATACGTTCCTTTTGTCGATGTGCATATCGTGATTATTATGATTACTTGAATCCTCCAAAATCTAACTGCTTCAAAAGATAGGATTAAATGCTGAGAAATTGCGCACAGCTAAAAGAGAAAGCATGCTGCATTACTTGCATCAAGGTCATTCAGAAAGGTAATGGGAAAATCACCAGTGTTCATTAAAACCTGATCTTCGTAATACAGCCAGCAGAACAGCGTAATAATTCAAAGCTCGTGCATTTCAAATATTTTCATAGTGACCGCTAATGTTACTAGACCAAATATTATCCTTGCTCTTTCAGATGAGCGATCCTCAAACTTGGATTCGATGTCAGAAACACCTTCCAGATCACCCTAGCGATATCGAGGTAGGTGGTGTTCAAATCATACTTTGTTTAATGATGGCATTTTTCTTTTCCGCAAATGTCTGTTTAGGCACATTTACCGGTTAAACGGTGTCAGTGTCCCCGTTTCAGGTCGTGATGTAGAGTTTTAATGTTTACTTACATTCCATATGAAATATTGTTCTGGATGGCCTTAGGCATGCATAAGGCCCATGTAGGCAGACGAACGTCCAGGGTGGCCTGGGACAAAAAGGCCACGCATGCAGACGAATGTCCAGGATGACCTGTGATGTAATGGCCTTGAAGGCAGAGGGACCTCAAGGATACGGTCTGGAACATATAGGCGATGCATGCTGAAGAACGTCCAAGATTACCCGGTACTTAAGGATCATGTATGTGGAGGAATGTCCAGGATTACCTAGGGTATTAAAGACGCTATGGAGAATT
Source organism: Amblyomma americanum (assembly GCA_030143305.2). Taxonomy (NCBI): domain Eukaryota; kingdom Metazoa; phylum Arthropoda; class Arachnida; order Ixodida; family Ixodidae; genus Amblyomma; species Amblyomma americanum. The sequence goes on along the minus strand of JARKHS020034376.1, from coordinate 58,244 downwards.
TTTCGTCGGTACTCAAGTGTTTTGCAGGGTAAATTGAGTGCGCAAATGGCATATTATCGTGTGGGCCTTCGTAACAATAGCCTGTTAAAGCGTCCTTGTTTATACGCCTGGAGGCCACAGGTAAGGATATTTCAGCTCAGAATAGCTAATCAATACTGTCTTCCAGGGTCATTTAGTGTTCCGTACAAATGCACAATACCGTATGGCATACATTAAGTTGTGCTTGCGTCTAAGTGTTTCATCCCATTGATTCAAACTTCGCAGGAATACCTGCCCAGGCTCAGCCGCTGTATGCTGAAGAGCACAGGATGGGTAAGCACTACTCATTGTTAATCTCTTGTTGAACTTTTGTATGCTTATCTGAAGCGCGCTGTGGTATGCAACATAACCCCGTAACTTTCTCCGGTTTACCCTTGACATAACCAACGCAGGTACGAAGCAACGGAAACATGAACCTCAGTAAATACCTTCAATACCTCAGTCTCCTGGGACTTGATAATGAAGTAAGTACTGTTCCATCTTATCACAACAGCAATTCTCATAACTTTAGAGGCGTATACATTTCAATTTCTTTTCAAGGGGCAACTTGTCCATTCGAGCCGATTGGTTAAAGTGCATTTCACAGTGATCAAGGCTTGTGCTTGATGAAGGTTTCTCTCCATCTTCAATTAACAGTATTACCTATGCATGTTTACAGATAATGAAAACAACCCGCGCGCATAGCAGCAAACGTGCACGTACTGCCGGCGTCAAGTGAAATGCGGGGAAGGCGACCAAAATGTCAAGAGCAAAACGAGAATTTATTCTTAGAAGAAAGCTTAATATCAGATTACTTTATTTTCACTTCGATGGTGGGTGGACCGCTGGATGGAAGTGTTAGTGGACCCGACCCGAAATGTTAATGGACAAGAGGAACGCATATGAAAAACACAAACGAGCTTTACTACAGACAAACTCATCAACGACTCGGCAGGTCGTGTCTTCTCGCATTTTCTTCAGCTATGTTTCTTTTCGCGGTGGAAAAAGATTGAAACAGCTTGTCAAAAAAAAAAAAGACTTTTAGCGAAGTTCTCTTCGGACTGGCTGTGCAGTGGTTGCAGTCAATGTGCTGTGGTCGTTAAAGTACGCGGCAATGAATTTTTACCACGCTATACCGTGACACATACGTTTTCTTGCTGTTTATTGTGGATGACTTCGCAAATCGTGTCGCCGCAGTCGTTAACATCAAATAGTCTTTGTTTGCTTGAGTTTTATGTTCCCAAAGAGACTCCAAACTATCGGTGGAGTACCCGAGGGGTAGCACGCCAAAACGACAATCTGTTGCCGCTGATCAAAGCGCGAGCGTGTGATTGACAGAGTGAGGTGTGTCATGACGACACTTTGACCAACTACATCAGCTTATTAGCTTATTACAGTGTATAACCAACCCCTGCCGCGGAATAATGAGAATGATTTCGCTTCGATCTGCCACAAGTTGAGCATGCCTTAGGTCACGCACGCCCAAAATGACAAGCGTGGCTGCTGGACCAAAATAAAACAGCTAACCGCATTTAAAAGCTCCCACTCACACCGTATTGAATTTCTTCAAAAAAATATTTTTGTGAAAAATTTCTTTGACAACACTTTTCAACAATTCCAGCGCAAGGATCCATCAGGTGCCTTTCACATTTCCGTAACCGTGTAGCAAGCTATCAAAGTGGTCCCTTTTTTTTAATTAGCGGCGAAGTTCATTTCTACCTGTTTCTTTTCTATCAAAAATCTGCGTAAAAAAAAAGGATTGTTTTCCGCATCCTTATATTTAAACTTCATAAGTTGTTCTCGGTCAGCGTTTTGACTGCATCACTTCACACGGGCGACACGCGCTTTACAATTCTGCTGCAAATACGTTAGTATCACTCCAGGGCATTGCCCCAAGCCTCGGCACACTTTTCAGAAGTGCGGGCGCGTTTGAAAGCCGTGAAAAATTGCGCTTGCTATTCAGACACGACCCAAATTGCACCCGCCGCCACCTTTAACCTCCCCTGCTTCGCAGCCTCCGACATCCCACCCACCAGTACACGTCCCGTTCTTCACAAATACATTAACTGATGCGCACAACTTCCCACAAAACGAGGCGTTCAGGCAGCGAATCCGAAGGCTGATAAACAAACTAGCGACAGTACCGCATTATCGCGTGTTCAACTGACGCGCGCCGGTTGCTACTTTCAAAGTACAAACTCTTGAACTGTAGAAAACGAATAGAAAGAGTTGGAGCGGGGTGATGCAGAGGAAGCTTGTTTTTCGTGTGTGCATCCTCGAACACAGTGCTTAGCAGTGCATTACTGCAGAAAAGCAGCATGACAACATATAGGCACAAATACGTGGCAGCAAGTAAGTGCCCAGAATTTTTTTTTTTTGTTTCGGGATGGTCCTGAGGAAATTTTTTGTACCCGGAAATGGGGACGAGGTATAGTGCTAGTCGGTACATGACCTCTGACACCATTTCTTGGGGGACTGAAGAGAGTTTGCAGTAGGATTGATTTCGTTCGAGGGAAAGAGGCTGATGGGGGTGGGGAGAGCTCAGGCGTCCCCCTAGGATATATGCCAGCGTGGTGACGTGTATTGCATCCTGGTGTCTCCCGACGCCTTGGTGTCTTCATGCTGTAATCGGGGGGCATCTGTATTTGAAGTCAATACTTCGCTGTTTCAAGTGAACTTAAACTTGATGCGACTATGCAAACTAACTGCGAGTTACTTATGCCTCAATCGTTGTCGCCGCTGAGATCTGCTCGCGTCTCAAAATATGTTGCATGAGCATTTGATGCACTTCCCTTCAGAAATCCTTGATGCTTTTTTGCGAAGGACGGAACAGTTTCATTCTTTGACTTGCTCCGAAACAACCTCTCAAGACCACTTCAGTGTATGCATATAAAATATGGAAAAGCTTTATTAATAATAATAATAATAATAATAATAATAATAATAATAATTGGTTTTTAGGGAAAGGAAATTGCGCAGTATGTCTCATATATCTTTGGACACCTTAACGACGCCGTAAGTGAAGGGCTAAAGGAGGGAGTGATAGAGGAAAGGAAGAAAGAAGAGCAGTAGTGAAGGGCTCAGGAATAATTTTGACCCGGAATGAATGAATGAATGAAAAACTTTATTGGTTCCTTTAGGAAGTAGTAGCGGTAGAGGACAAAGTCTTCGTCTTGAAGCTTGGGTCCTCCTTGGCCGTGGGTGGGCCCCTAGTCCAGGGCTCCACTGAGTCAGGCCACCTCGCTTGCGTATGCTATGAGGGCCCTTTGGACCCCTAGCTCGCAGCTGGTGAGCCGGCTCTCCCATTGCTCCGCACTTGGTGTTTTGTGTTTGTGGAATGCTTGATTTCTTCCGCACTCCCATGTGACATGATATAGTGTTAGTTTTGCTCCGCACCACGGACAGTTGGCGCTATACTGTGTGGGGAACATCTTGTTTAATATGTGTAAGTTTGGGAAGGAGCCTGTTTGCAGTCTTCGCCATCCTGTGGCTTCCTCCTTGGATAATGCTTTATGTGGTGGGAGGTATTGCAATCTTAGCCCCTTTGACCCCGAAAACCTTTATTCCTCACCTATTTTTTATTTTAGTTTTTTGAGGGTTAGGCTTTCTGCTTTAGAATAATTATGTGCTCATTTCGTTTTGCGGCCACGCTCTAGGGCTTCCCCTTTTCATTTTCTCTGAATTTCTAAAGAATTACCGTAAACAAATGCTTGGTTGCTTGAAATCACCAGTAGCCTAAATGCGGATCGATGCGGTAGTCGGCGCTTTCATTAGGATCAACCCAGCCCGCCTTTGTACAGCAACTGACGTCCCCAGCGTGGCAGTACAGCGTTGGATATGCACAGAATGCCGCAGCAGCGTACGTACTACAGTGCTTAGACGACGTCGACGCAAGGCCTCACTCAGCCACCGCTGACCCGCTGCCTGGGGCTACCAATTATAATGACCCGCGAGTCCCGCAGACCGCCGGAGGCTCCGAGGGTTTGCACAATCGCGGGGCATTGATGCCGCGCCGAGAAGGTTATCTACTCCCTCGACGTCATAAGCTGTACGCCCCTCCGTCCATTCTTATTTCTCCTCGTCCTCTTCTTCTTCTTCGCAGACAATGACCAGCACGAGGGAGGCCCACAAAGGATGCATTTCAAAAGCGGTGAGTATTGCGCAGGGGCGCGTCTCAAGCGCCACCTATCGGCCTGTGGTGGCCCCGTGCATGATGACTGGCGGTGTGCCTGCTTGCTTTACTGTGGTGCCAAGGATGAACTCCAGTGGGCGCTAGGGAGGCTTTGGACTTGGCATCAGCTTGACGAAACTAATATCGGCGCTGTCAAAGCGATTTCGGCGGCCGCTTGGGAAAGCCGACTTGGGCGTTGTTACTTGTTGAATGTCTTCGAACGGAAGAAGACTGTGGGCAGAGGATACCAGCTGGAAACTGTAAGCGCGAAGTCGGGAGTTCCGACCTCACGTGAAAAGTTTGCTCACTAAGAGACTGCAAATGCTTGGGAAAGACGCCAAGGGCTGGCGTAAGATGTGTTCCTTAGCGCATCCTAGTTCAAGCAAGTTCTGAGACCGTCGATAGGCATTCGGAGCGACGGGCACTAGACACCAGTGGATGATGGAGGCAAGTTTCGCAGCATGAATAAAACGCACACAGAAGACAAGGAACAAACAAGACAGGACTGTGCTGCAGCACAGTCGTGTCTTTTGCAGCACAGTCCTGTCTTGTTTGTTCCTTGTCTTCTGTGTGCGTTTTATTCATGCTGCGAAACTTGCCTCCAGCAACCAACTAGCCCAATCCACTGTGTTACTTCAACAGGGAATGATAAGGACTGAGAAAATAACCAAGCAATCAGCTAAAAAGAAGAGGGCTGGTAGATGACACAGGAGCCCCTCTACTGTCTCTGTAAAATGACAGAGCGAGCTAATTTCTGAAGTGCGATTACAGTCAACACACAAAGCAAAGATGAAAAGCAGGTATGCACCCAAACCTGTGTTCATTAGAATACAACACAACTGACATGTTATATATATATATATATATATATATATATATATATATATATATATATATATATATATATATATATATATATATATATATATATATATATATATATATATATATAATAGAATATAACTAAAGCGAGATGTTTACATACGCAACACGAAGTAGCAAGGGCCTCCAACGACTTATTCATGAACAAAACGGACAAAAATGCCGACTGATATATGATGAGAGCTGAAGTACACAAATCAAAGAACTACGTTCAAAATTCATTAGCGTGGCTGAAATTTTTGAAGTTCCGGATTTAGGACTCTGGGATTTGGTCTGCTTTGCGCGGCTAGTTCCAGCTGCGTGGAAGATCAACTTGAAGGCCGACATTCGCACTTAAAATTGTGCTAGCAGCCATTTTTGCTTTAAAGAGTATAGACAGTATAATTTTGCTTGTATGTTCTCCTCTTTCAAATGATGCGTCCGGCATAAGTATACATGGATCAACCAGTGCTGTTTATTTACGACCGCTAAATGATGAATAATTGAATTTCTTCTTGGTGCTGTTTCGGTTTCATTTTCTGAACGATGGCTGTACGTGTAAGAAGTCACGTTAGGCATGAAAAAAACTGCAACGCTGGCTACTTCGACACTTCGACACTAGGGTAGCCAACCGGACATGCACGTGGCTAACCTCCCTGACCTCTCTTTCTTTCTCCTGTCTCTCTCTCTCTCTCTCTCTCTCTCTGTCTCTCTCTCTATTATCTAAGCTGCTTAGTCGACCGCCAAGCGTCCGAGAAAACACAGGCAGTTTTCTTTTTTTCATTCTTCTCCGAGTTATTCCTGTGATTTTCACCTACTTTGATTTTTTTTTCTATTTCAGTACAAGGAAAAAGACTACAAAACTCAGGTTTGTATTCTAACTCTATTGGTTTGACCCATTCGACAAAGTGACATTTCTTCCGTTGACCACATACTGGCTCGAAAACATCCTCATCGTTCCATTTCTTTCTGTTCACTTTCATTTTGAACAGGACAAAGTCTACGTAGAATGCATTTTCAAGCATTTCACCAAGGTAAAATAGTCTAACGACTACCATTTAGCGGCTTCTTGCGCACACATGCACAACTAACGTTATACTTTTTTTATCGGCAGGTCTGCGGTGCTAACTTCCAAGGAGCTGTGAAAGAAGGTGAGTGTATTTCACTTGCTATAATTACTATGATTTAACACAAGTCGAATTCAGCGAATAGTTATTATAACAAAATACATGCTATCATGTTAATTATAAAATACCACTTTTATGATTTCCAAGTCCGGTTATCCGCGCTAAGCGAGCGAAAGGTTTCAAACGTACACGTGACAATTCTTCAGATAGGCTAGCAGTTTCGCCTTACATATATCACTGATACCACTCGATCATATGATATTGTTTACTCTACTGCATGCTCGCAATAAATCTGCGTTTTTACTTCTCCGAAGTGCGCCCTATTGCCTTGTATACATCATCTTAATTTAGACATGTATCTCAATGCGCAGAGTCTGTCCACATTTGAAATTGCTTTACTAAGTTCTGCAGAATATTGTGCGCTTCCTTTTTCTGTTCTTTTTAGTGTTAGGTTGCGATTACAGTGTTATTTTTTACTGTCCCCCTCCTCCCGCCTTTTTATGTAGTACCCTCATAAGAGAGCTTTTAAGGATATTTGAAATAAGTATTATAAATAATGAACACATAGGAAAAAATTCTTTTGGTGCAGTTCAGATTATAGCATGTGCAATCATCATCCCGATGTTTTGAAGATGGTATCGTTTGAAAGATACGTAAATTATTTTAATGCGATGTCATTAGGATGCCAAAAGGCCAAAACTGTCCGGCGTTGTCAGTGGCGGCAGCGGCATGCAGCGTTGGTGTCAAGCCGCCACCTGCCATTCATGGCAGGTGATGTTTAGGCTATTTTACTCTCTCCTCTTGCACCTGCCAACCATCTCCCCTCCCTCTCTTCTCTTCACTTGCAGGGGAGAGGAGAGAGAGGCCCTACTAGAAAGAATTCAGCAAAATTGACTAAAAGGAGCGATTACGAACAGAAATAGAGCCATAGAATGAGAATGAAAATAGAATCATAATTGCAATAGAACACGCATTTAGATAGATTGGTGAATCACTGACAATTAAATCGGAATTGGAATGGAATCAGGGTCGGGATAGATTCAGAAATGGAATAGACTGTCGAGTGAGAGAGAAAAATGCTGTCGCATCTTCTCCGCTTCAATCCAACTGATCACCGCTATTTTTTTTCTTTTTACAAACTTACTTCCCTCTTTCAACTTCTTTTTTGCTGCGAGGTGACAGGAATGGCGCGAATGAAGCATCGTTTCCTTCAATGAAATGTGTATCTATCGAATTTGATTTAATCGTGAAAGATTTCATTTTTTTTCTTTTTAGACCTAACCAGGCATAAATAATAACCATGTTATTTAATTAAGTCATTGCATGCCATGTCCGTGTGTTGTTAAACTGTTGTGCGCATGGTTAAAAAACACCAATGCAGGGAATGTCCTCGAAAGTGACATTTCATTCTAAACCGTTATTTTTTCCCTGTAACCTTGTAACCGCATTCGCCCCTCTTTTTTCGCTTTTTTTTTGGTTGGGAAAGGGGAACGAACTCTTCATTAACGTCACTTCATCCTGAATTTCACCACAGCTATAAGTACAGAACAATTTTTAATTTCCTGAACACGCTGGAAAACCAGTTCCCATGAAAGCTGCTCGCACCCCGCCTCCGTGGCGCAATCGGCTAGCGCGTTCGGCTGTTAACCGAAAGGTTGGAGGTTCGAGCCCTCCCGGGGGCGCATACTTTTTATCACATTGGTTTGACAATTTTATTTTCTATTTCGTGGAAACACCTACATGACAGTTCATTCACCGCTTATAAGGACATTGTAACTATAGTCGGATACAACTGTAGAACGAAGGGGCAAATGCCGCTCAAAGAAGGCCCCCAGCCATAGGTGTCGACCGACTCTGATGAAGTGCTTAATTCCCTTGCACCTGCTAGCCCGGCATCACGGTGGCTTTAGGGTGCTCAGTCACGACAACCAGTCGAAGCCATTGGCTGGAGGGTCTTCCTTGAGGGGCATTCGCTGCTTCGTCCTTGAGTTATGTCCGACCATAGGCTCTTCAGGTTCGACACTTTCACGTGAAGGCTGCAGCCCTCTTTGTATAACCAGGGAGTTTTAGCAACATCGGCGTTTTGATACTCTCGGTAATCAAGTTTTCTCGAATATGAATAACATGCCTCGAGATAGTTGGTTTTCCATTACGAAGCAAAACAGCGCAAACTTCACAAAGCACATAGAAAGGGAAAGCTTCAGAATGCGCCAGCGCCTCGTCTTCTCTTTCGGTGGCCATTCTGAATTAAGTTCGCGCTGTTTTGCTTCCAGGGGTTCTCACTGTGTTTGTGAGCATTTTCAGTGAGCTATATAAAGTGTAATCCGACCAGCTATGTCTAGATATGTAGATATCTGTTTACGCACCAAGGCAAATCGCGCGACATTTCTCCCTGAGCATTGCTTTCAGTTGTTCACTGCCACTCAGTGTAGTACTGATATTCGCATCAACATAAAGTCTTGTATTGAAACCAAACGCAGTGTGCGCGCAGGAATTTGTTTTGCGTTTCTTTTTGCTCACAGCCACTCCCCTCCCCTTACAAAAGTTTCTTTACAGAGTTTATAGACTGCCCATAGACTTATGTCTATAAAGTCTATAGATTCTTAATAGACAAACCCTAGAGAGCAGTCTATAGGCAATACAAATCCTATAGACAGTCTGTAGACATTCTATAGATGTATGGCCAAACAGTTTTATTAGACTTTTGTCTATAGACAGTCTATAGACCATGAATAGACTAAATCTATAGACCATGAATAGACTAAAATAAATATCTATAGGAAGGCAATAGAGCCTATAAGAAGTCTATAGACAGTCTATAGGCCATTTTTATAAGGGATCCAAAATACCTGGAAGCCCTGAAGGCATGGTAAACAAAATATATGCCCATACCCTTTAGTGTTCGATACCAAAACCAAACATCTAATTCACGTATCCAATATCTGCATCTTCTCTTTGTGAAATAGCAATGACATCTCGTGGTAATAGCATGAATGCAAATCTCGTATATATTTTGATTGTTTTAATAGCGTCCATGACTACAATGCCAACCACGAGTGCTTCCATCTCGTGTTACTTGTGCTTCCTCGGTACACTTTGCGACAGTTCCCAGAAGGGATGCTTTAGACTGCACCTCCCCACACATGCACTTGTTCAATTGTAAAGATACTCTTTTCTCTTGTGCTTCCGCTCAGGTTACATCGTCGGCATCACGCAACTTAGCTTCATGCCAAGGATGGGCCCTCTGGAGGTCGTCGATGATGTGGACACTGACGACGTCGTGGAAACGCCGCCGGAAGGACCCCTGCCTGTTCCTGTCAACGCCACGTCTGCGATTGAGCCATAATCAAGAATAAGCTTTCGCAGCATCGCGGTTACCGCGTGTAGAATAGACGCGTAGAACTTAGTTGAACGAGAAATGACACAAGCGAGCCGCTCGTTGAAACAATAAGGATTGGGAAGCGTAAGTAATCTGTTTCTTGCAGTCCAGAAAACAGAAATTAGCGCTCCGGAGGCTTACGCCCAGCTAACAACGTCGGAAAAATAATGCAACCCTACTGTTCCCTTGCAGCACCATGTAACTTGCCAGAGAAAGACCTTGACCTGATTCCCTTAAGCCACTGGATTAGGAGATTCGTTCGCACGATATCAAAGGATATTTTTTTTTGTCATATGATCATCCTGCATTGTTCCTTCATATTTTACTCGCAAGACAGTATTACATGGCACCTGTGGGAATGTTTTACCCCGGTTCTCAGGTTGTCAGTTATACCGAGCTTATTTCTGGATGTGACCTTGTCAGTTAATCTCACGATTCGATCAGACAACGAAAAATAAGATTTTCGTCCTTGTTACCAACTTAAACGCGTTTCGATAATTCCAATACGCAGCTGTTGACATTCTACACCATTCCATTCTAAAGCAGGCTACATTGAACGCTTCGAATAAACGCTTTGAAATGTCCATGTTCTTCATAATATGCACGCACAATCTTCTATTGAGCGGATATTTGGCCTAGCATGCTGTCATTGTCCAGATTTTGTTTTAAAGTGCGGAGGGGTTTAGAGCATCATACCTGGACATTGTACACAAGGTTGGCCTGAAATGCTTTAGTATACGATGCAGCAACTGCCAGCAAATTGATTCCTATTTTCACAGCCCCCAGGTTAAGTAATGTGAGATTCAAAATGCCACATAATGAACAGTGAAGCACCCTTCTTCAGAATTTTCAAAGCCATCAACTTCTCAATGCATATCGCACGCAACACACATAGAAGTAACGGCAGCGTACGTCACCAAGTCATCTTGTCATAACTTTGAAATACAGATCTATTCCTGTAAGCATGCCAAGCTGCCGTGTCAGAGAAAAATCGACAATTAACCCACCAAAAAAATATCGACTACACAAATCTCCATAGCCTTATGTAGATTCAATGTTTCTGTTGTATAAAGTTCCTTTGAAGAGATGATGACGCCATATTTCACGAAGAATTATGTTGCGAAGCTCGTGACAAAAACATTACGATGGGACCTTTCTTTAGAGTCTTCAGTAAAACTAGCATGCTCTCCTTTGCGTTATGAAGCTGCCTTGCCACGCGTGCTGTTAAATGTTGACTTCAGACTTTGATTGAAAACGACAATTTCAAATAAACAGATTGAAAACAGCCCCACTCCTTTAACTTCTTTGTTTTGAGTACTTTTTCCCATGGAAGTTGGTTTGCACGTAGGTATATACAAAGCGGCATAGTGAGAGTCCACAGCGCCGGCTCGAATATTTACTTAAAGTACCTGCTTGTATCGGACCTTCATGACGACATCGCATCAATACTTGACCACTATCTTCGACAGTTTCCTCTGTTGTCTCTGCAGTACAGCTGGAACTAAATAACAAAGGTGAGTTGATCATTCAAATGGGCCAACAGGAGTGAAACTAACAATGTCAAAGCCCAATCGGGTGCAAGCTGTGTACAACATTGCTGAACCGAAGTGTTAATATACCCCGTTGTGACCACCTACACCGATGGATAGCAAATCCGACTTGTAACCTTGATGAGTGGAACACGTGCTTAGGGTATTCCAGGAAGGCAGGAAAGGAGAACGGACATAGGAGCGTCTCGGAGTAGCAAACGGGCTCCACATTTCCTGTGCTTTTTGAATGCTTCAAAAATGAACCATCCGAGTCAATCTCAAGCGCTGCTGAAGGCACACTCAGGACAGACTGAAATCGGCTTGTGGCGACGAAGTACGGGTATCTAGACAAACAAGGCCTGCTCACTGGTGCGGTCACGTAAGCAGTGGCCGGGAAATCGAGCAGTGCCTTTTTTTTTTTCAACGCCGTATAAAGCGCTGTCCTCCAAAACTGTGCTTGTTGTCATCGAAGACTTAGTATCGAGTGCATCTTTAGGGGTCACCTGTTTGGAAATTTTGGGGCACACTTACAGCAAGCGACGAGGTGATAAGGCTTTAGGCCTACTTCGCACCGAGTGAAGGCAGTGGTGTGCTGTGTGCCAGTGAATGGTTATGAAAGCGAAGAAACCGAGTAATATATGTTCCCTAGTGCATTCTGGTGCTTCTCTGAAAAGGACACAAGCACTTCACCTTCCAGGCGAGAAATGTATACTTGCGGTGCACGAAATTGATAGAGAAGGAAACATCCTGACCTCGCCGGCATCTGCTCGCCGGTCTGGGTGGCTACCACGTCACTGGCCGCCACCAATCCGCAAGACGCTGAAAAATCCGCCATAGTCCTGGCAGTTACCGCGGGCAAAGACTATGTAATCGTCCTCGCTGACTCCCACGCCGCCTCACGACGCAACGTGAAGGCAAGCTTGCTCTCCGTGCACTCAGGATATACTCATCAGCCTCGGTAACCCTACTACCACAAGCCCAGCTTGTCTGTGCTTTTGCCCATGAGTCTGCACCTGCAGATCGGCAACCATATGCCGTGGCCCAAGCCTACGTGCTCAGGATGCCACATAAAACCGAAAAAATTGGTGTCCCGGATCACAGAACATCACCAATCAATACTATGAAATCCTCGCCCATCATCGAAGACAAAGGTACCGTCTACACTACCCCCCCCCCCCCTATTTACACCCAATGACCTGACGAGAATGGAGGCCACTATTTGCGCCAATTTCATTCCCGCACATACACGCGCCTCGCATTAATACACCGTTTCTGCCATCCTGAATACCTGGACAAACGTCCACACTGGTCCAACTTTCCCTCCCTAAATATCGCATACCGCGGCCCTGCCAACATCACCCAAACCTTCCACCCTTCCCCTCACCGTAGACCTCAGAAGCTGCATTGCTTAGCTCACAAACTTTGTAGCCGACGTCGACTATAGTCGAACGAGGCTGGTTAGCAGCCTTTAGCGCTGAAGCCCTGGACTCGGTTCCACTCGTCTTGGACATTTGTTCTCTCTCTGTGTCAATAAATTTTTCACCACCGGCGTCGGCTGGCGTCGGCCGAGTAACTCATCAGGATTGTTGTAAACAAAGCTTTTCGAAGAACTATCGATGTGTGATTGGGTTGTTTTCGAATAGGGAGCCCAAAGTCTTGGGGGCCCCTAAGAACTGTAGCGGCGACAAGCGATACTGACACGTGCATCGCGGGCAATTAGCATTTTTGTCTACGCAGAGACCCCAGGCTTGGGCTCGTTGACCACAGCACCATTGCGGCGAGTAAGAAAAATTCAAAAAATTTAAACCAAACAAAGGAAATTGTTTTTGTTTCATATATCTGGTCACTATTCTGCAGACCTAAACTTGCAAAATTAACCGAGACAAACGCAATACAAAGAATGCGTAAGATCTTGCTTCGGATTTTGTTTGCCACGCGCAGAGCCATCTCTGGTAGAATTCGCCATCCTAACTCTCGCAAATGTAATTTTTTTCAGTTATTTTTACATCTGCACGAATACAGATTACTGCACAAATAACAAAGAACTCTGTCAACTAAACGTAAGTTTTTGTGACCCCTTTCTGCGCAAAAATCGGGAGCCTATTTGAACCTCCCGGAGTTTCTGACGCCAATCAAACACGTACTCGCTAAGCCTAGCACCTCTATAAACAGGGAATCGATCTGGAAATTTGGCCCATTTTATCGCTAAATTTTTGCGTTGCGGGCATGTTCAGACAAAGCGAACGTTTCGTGCACCTTTCGTTAACATGGACTCGAAGCAAAATAAGGACAGAATCCAATCAACTAGCCCACCCACGTACAGTGCTGCGTGAATGTTCAACAGGTGACAAAATAAGGCCGGCCACGCCATCTAGCGTTCAACTTCTGGTTTTGAGACCTTCGTGCGCGCTTTCGCGAGGGGTCGCTGGCTATAAGCATGAATTGCTGTTAGCTCCCGTTCTTGGCGCTCTACTGGTCTCCTTGGCCCGAGAACAGAGGGAGGACACGGAGCTGAACCCTAACGAACTTAGACGAAATTGCGCAAAAAATGCGTAAACAACAGCGTCTTTCTAGTCACACGGTTGTCGAAGCCAGCACACGGCGTGAATGAGCCTACACAGTAAAAAAAAATGCAACCTTCAAGGTGTCCTGATGAGATGACTATGCAGGTTCCTCAGGTCGTCGAGATGCGAGCTGGACAGCAGGTTCTCCCACTGCTCATGTGTCGGGTTTGGTACTTCCGGTATTGCTTGCCTTTTGTTGTTGTTGTTTTTTTGCATGCCCCAACTGTGTGATGTAGGCTTGCGCGTTGTCCGCAGAATAGCATGCGTTCTGTTATACCGTTGGAGGTATATATCTTGCAGCCTTCGATGGAGACTTCGACGCAGGACACCATTCACGCTCCGTAAACTAAAATATTTGTACAAATAAAGTTATTTCCATCAGTATCACCTAAGAGCTGCAACACTAATGAAGGCACCTTTCCACACGCTTATTTTTCTTTCTTTTTTTTTAAGGAGACACTGAGCATGCAAGCACGTTAATGCACCCATGCACCCTTTAAAAGTGCACGGTTACAAGCGTGTTGCAGCTCCTTCGGGCGCAAATGTATCCGGGTGCTCTTCGACTCTTTGAACAACTTTCGAATGGGGGTCCGCTCATGTGGCGCATATCAACGTGGAGAAGGTATGTGCGCCATAGGCAGGTAAATATTGCACGCAGCCATGGTGTCTTCCATGATGAACTCTGTCACCTCAGTACCTTTGGGTGACTCACTCTAGTGATGGTTATACCTAATCGTGTTCCTATTGCGCAAATACATGGCATATGTTTGTGCTGTGATGAAGGGTTTGCCAAAGGTTGACCTCCTTGAGCACGTTTTTTTCCCCCGAATATTATTCCAAGAATTCATGCCGCGAACATCATGCAGACATTATAAATGTGACTCCACTGCAAACAAGTGCTGGCATGCAGTGAAAGCCACACTTGGGTATTATAATTATAGATGAGATGGCAATAATTATAGTGCAAAGTTAGCCATGTCGTCGGCAGCTTTTCGCAGGGACAGTTCAGGTTCCGTCCAAAAGTGAACGCAAAAAAAATTAAGCCGGCGTCTTTTGAAGCATTCCAGACGTATGAAACTGCAAAGCAGTTGGATAAAGGTGCAACTGTGATTATCACATTCAACTGCACTGGTGTGATAGCCATACTTCGCACCCTTTTGTGAATGTGCAAGTGTGCCAGTTATAAGCACGGAAAATCATTCTTAAAGGTGCATTTTTTTTTATTTTACAGTGTAAGCTATTCCCTGCAGCCCAAACGGCACACGCAGTCCTCCTGACGTATTAGCAAAGCGAGAGCGCCGTACGCGTTGCGAAATCCGCGCGCCCGCGGTCACCTGGTCTCCTGCGTAACCAAGGCGCCATCCTTCGGCGCGGCGCGGAACCAGTTGTAAGCAGTCATGGCCGGGCTGAAGCAGTGAGGATGGCGGAAGGTAGTTGTCTTGGAAGTTGCACTCTGCCACCAGAGCACCGCTGAGGACGGATAGCTGTGCTTGGCCGGGAAGAAACCTTGCACCGAGGTTCAAACGCCACAGAATGTGCTACGGCGGTGCTGCAAAGCATTCTCGACCGCGAGAGAAAAGACAGTGCAATCGACAAGCCTTTCCAAGCCTAACCCATTGTGAAACCACCATTCGCCTTGAGGGACTGTGCTGCGTATAGCTATTCTCTCCCCCTCCTACACTTCGTGCAAACTGCAGTGCGCTATATTCAGTACGCGATGTCTTATAGCATGTTGAGGAACAGCAGAGACACTTCTTTATTTCAATATTGTTTCAAAACACCAGGACTATGAGTGAGCTGAGGCTATATTATAGGGTTTTCCTGTTACAGAGAGCTAAGCACAAACGGCGCACAATAACCCTGTTTCACGACCGGCTGGGACATCCCTTGAAACTCCTTGACCTAAAGGATTAAAAAGAAGTTTGGCCTCAAAGGAGCTGGCGCCGCGTCAGCGGCCTGTTGCGGTCTTCTCAGGGAATCCGACCGGGGCCCATTACGCGCTGTTCATTCAGCACAAACATATGTTAAACGAACAACAATGAAAGCAACTGAAATATTTCTGATACGTGTTTTATTTTCTCAGAAAGATATTGTCTTATTAATAAAGAAAGCATTTTGGCAAAAAACGACAAGCATATTCCCAGCACGGTGCTTTTGTGCGCTCTGCTGGACACCACGTGCCACGTTTGTACAATGCCTGTGCAATGCATAGGGATTCTAGGAATTCTTCACTATGACGCTTCCCTTGCGGAAGCTGTGCGAATGCGTAGTCCATCATAGCGCTACAGGGCATGGAATAGTGCTATACAGCTGCATGCGCGAGGTAATAGCATGCGTGTCACAGATCAAAACAGAGGGAACAGTCGCAGTAAAAGCAAGTTGTCAGGCGCCTATTATGACGGTAGAACGCAATCGCTAGAATTACACATAAGAAACAAGCTGGAATTGATGAAAACTAATATAATTACTGGTAAAGATAAAGTTATTAAAGAAAAACGTTGGTTATTTACTTGGAAGTAAAGCTCACTGGAAACGAGAGTACTCCGTTTACCCTTCAAAGAAGATGGTCGATCTCGTTTCGCCAGGAACTTCATGTGACATTGCGTGCATTTTCCTCGAGATAAAGATAAAAGGAAAAAATCTTCAAACTTATATAGTCTGTGTTTGTTGCGACGGTTGTGTTGGGGGTAAATTCTTGCGCATTTTTAAACTCCGGGCCCGCACACTGCTCTTTCGATCGCATGTATGTATTGCTCGCGGCGAAACTCTCCGACATAGTTTCCCATAGGAGCGGCGCTTGCTAAAATTTCCGTTCGGCGTTCCAAACATCTGTTGCTATACATTCTTTATAAGCAGAGACAGGCTATCACAACACCGAAAGTTCGGTTTCTTTCCAAGTTTAGCCTGTGTGTTATTTTTAAATCTGCTTAGCAAAACCTAACTAACCTAACCCAGTAACCTTTCGCTTGTTTATGGCCGGAGGCGCGGCTTCCCCCTGGAAGATCTGCAGGGAAGATAGACTTCCCTCTCGGTTCTGAGAACCCGAGGGGAGGGGAGCAAGAGTGGGGTGAGGGGGGTAACGGCAGAACAGGAGGGGAACCCCGACGAAGAGCACGTGTTTTCGAGCTCTTGCTGCCTCCTAACAAACAGCTAGACCATTTCTAGTCTCTTGTAATATACGAACGTACGTAAAACGACAGCACTCTACTCATTGAAGCATTTAGCGCATAACGAAGAAAAAACTAAATCAGTTACAACAGTACAATGAATCAATGAATGAATGAATGAATGAACTTTATTTCAATCATCATGGGGCCTCACGGTGGGGGCGTACCACTCGTGCGAGAACTTGAGCAATACGAATACGGCGCCAAATTTCGCTACCGAAGCTTTCCCGTTTCGTCCACAGATGGCGCGGAGGGCCGGAGCTTTTTCTCTAGTTCGCTATTCCCAGCTTGACGCGCACTGCCCACAACACGCGGAGAGGATAGAACGAAAGCGGCGTATTCTCTTCTTGGAAGAGGAAGAAACGAAAGAGGTAGGGGATAAAAAGCGTGGAAAGAAATATGCTCCGCGGTGGCAGGCCGAGCAAAACGCACGTTCGGAATGCGCGGGGCAACCCCCGTCAGAGGTGCTGCCCTTGCCCCCTGCTCCACTGCTCGGGACTGCCGCTCCTTTCTCCTCACCCTCTGCTTTGTGCTGCGCGCACCGAGGTAAAAGAAAGAGAGAGAGAGAATACGGCAGAAAGGAGAAGAAAGGAGGAGGCCCTGCTTGCGCTACCGGTTTGGCAGCTCGAGCGAGTCTCGAAGCGGCCGCTCGCTCGGCGCACATAACACGTTCGCCTTCAGTCCCGAGTGGAACTCGGCGACGTCGCATGGTTCTTACTCCCTTGTGCTGTTCGCGCCACAAACGCTGCAGGCGCTGCCAACGGAACGAGCGATGGCCTTACGATCGGTGCCTTCGCGTCGCGGGGCTGGATGACAGGGCCTCCTCGCCGAAGATACGGTATTGGAGCAGCGGCGAAGACGTGTTCCAGATCGGGACCTCCGATGACGGCCTGACTCGGCGGCGGCGGGCCCCGTTTTGTGCGTTTTTTTAGTTCAAAACGCGCTTAGTTATTCGGTGCGTTTCGGTTTCGTCAGCAAGGAGGAAAACAACGAGAGGGAAAAGAAGTTGTGTCGCGAAACAGCGATTCCGCAGACATCGAGATCTTCAGCACCGGAGACAGTGTGGACGGCATACCTCTTGCGGCGTTTGGCGAAACTGTGTCATCTTGAATAGGAAGGCAACCGTCCTGGCTTCTGCTGCTTAGTACGACGTGATTTTAGGTTCTTCGACAACGGATTGGCCCTCGACGTGTTATCTTTTGTTTCTAGTTCCCCTACCAGTTGTTTGCTTCGCCAGTGTCTGCAGGATCAACGACACCACTTTCTCGAAGTCCGGCCAACGGCAAAAGAACGTAGGATTATTGGCGACCCTGAAAGACTCATTCAAGCCTTGATCGCCGTAGTGAGTAGCGTGTTACTATATTGCTGCGTCCAGATTAGGAAGAACGCATTGGTCTCTGAATCTGGTAACGCGGATTAGCTCGTCGAGCAGTGTTTGCCGTGGCATGGTGTCTTTGACAGTGCATACGCGCCGACGTTTCGGCTCGCCGCGTCTACCCTTCGCCTCCGGATTCCTCTAGCATGCGGTGGCGGCTCGTCCAGCCACGTCGGACGACGCCCGCTGGAAGTGACAACCGCCGGACACAAACTGACGCCGCTGTAAAGCATCGGCGGTGACGCGACACGTGTTTACGGTCGCGATGGCATTCCCGTCGACGGCGGCGCTCCTCGGATTACTGCTGCTGGGTGCTTCGCCGGGTCAGGTGAGTTTTGTCTACCTGATCACGCGGAGGTCGCCACGGGGCACGGGATAGACGATGCAAGATAACGGCAACAAATAAATGATGGCGCAGTGAATTGATAAAAAAATAATAAAATGCCAAAGCGCTAATAAGCAACGTGATTGCCGCGACAACTGGATGAATTGCTCTTTGTAGTTTTCTCTAATATCGCTTGGAACATTGGTTCGTCGATTGGTTAGCACGCTGAACGCGGCACAGAGCGCGATATTAGATCGCATAAAATTCTGCTGCAGATATTGAACGAATAAATCTTTAGATAGCAAGTGAAAATACAGCGTTACTGCCGGGTTTATCAAATATCTTCACTATTGCTTAACTGCCTCTGACTGCGTTTGGAACTGCGGATGGTCTATTAGTGACTGCACTGAGCACAGCACACTGCTCAAGATTTAATAAAGTTCTGATTTAGGTGACCTGAGCGAAAGCATGCGTTGACACTGCGCGAACATGTAGCGCGACTGCACATGTTTGATATATCCACGATGACGGCCCTCCTGGTCGACACACCGCTGTGCAGCAGGATTGCTTCTAAGTTATCCTGAACTCAAGTTCGCCGACTGGTACCTAAAACACCGACTAGAGTTCGTGACGCCATGCTTGTAGTACTGTTCAAAATCTTCCTTCATTTCCTCCTTCAACTCAACGACGAAAAAGAGCGCTCTCGTACGCAAACCTTCCTTCATTCTCATCACTGCTTCTTCGTTCAGTTAGTGAAATTCTAATTTGGCATTAATTACACCAGCCCGCCGCGGTGGCTCAGTGGTTAGCATGCTCGGCTACTGATCCGGAGTTGCCGGGTTCGAACACGACCGCGGCCGCTGCGTTTCCATTGAGGCGAAACGCTAAGGCGCCCGTGTGCTGTGCGATGTCAGTGCACGTTAATGATCCCCAGGTGGCCGAAATTATTCCGGAGCCCTCCACTACGGTCACCGATCTCTTTATTCCTTTCTTCCTTCACTCCCTCGTTTATCCCTTCCCTTACGGCGCGGTTTATGTGTCCAACAATATATGAGACAGATACGGCGCCATTTCTTTTCCCCAAAAACCAATTATATTATTATTATTATTATTATTATTATTATTATTATTATTATTATTATTATTATTATTATTATTATTATTATTATTATCACATCAAAACATTGTGGAAGTCAGGAATGGTCCTGGAGACACTCCCCTACTCTGGGCTATGTAAGTGGACCTCGCACACATAAATGCCGGTGACAAAACCGCGCCACCTTTAAATAGATTGGACAGATTACAATAGAGAGCCTGTGGAGTACTGTTTTTAAGGCATAGGAAACACTCCCTACTCAAGGCGCCGTTGCCAGCAGCACTTGCTTCGTGTGATGGACATGCACTGTTTCTGCAGAACCTCGCCGCCTGTTTTCCAGGCAGATGTAACCTCACAACGTCTGCAGTGGGGATTTATGAAGTAAATGATTCATTTAACCGCCAAGACTACGAAAACAGCGATAGTAGCAAAGGGACTGGCAGTCTGACAAAGTTCTTTCGGCGCCGACTACTGTCCGGGAGTGCAGATCCATTTTACACATGTTAGGAAGTAGTACTATTCTGGCGGAGTTACAAACTTGCTATCGTGTGCACTTGGAAGGATAAGAATTGAGCTGAAGAGAGGGAACTCCAACTGGCAATTATGGCCCAGAAATACTGCTTACCACAATAGCTCAGCAGCTCATATCAACAACGGCTAATGTGTGTTTCTGTAGCTGTGTTTCGCCGGCTGTTGCACACAAAAACCGATATTTGCGCTCCGTCAGAGCTGGTAATTCTCCACACGCTCAAGCACTTCGCGTTAGTGCTCGCTCAATATTTTCATTATGACGGGCAAACGTATCTCCGCACAGCCGCACGAAATTACAACTCCTTGCCCCCTTAAGTTTTGGTGCCAGGACAACACGTGGGTCTCCAGACCTCGACTTCGTAATGCAAGGAGGCTGATTGACTTGAACAACCCCGGAACGTCTTTTTGAACGTAAGCCAAGATTGCTGTCCAAGGTCGTTTTTCGCCTTTCGTCTCTGCAAGAAAGCCAGGCCACTGTAGCTGCCATTAGGATATACGACTTCCTTTTGAGAATCCATTTCAGGCACATCTTGGCCAAGTAAGCAATCCAACGTCCTTGGAACGCAAAACTTGCCAAGATGCGGTAACCCGTGCCAAAATTTTTTGGGGAGTTCAAAGATTGAATCTTCGTCTGTTGACATATATGTTTCAGAGACATATATGTTTGAAAGCATGGGCCTTTTTTACTTGGCTCAGCTAAACATGCGACTGCTGACGTATGCTGTATAATTTTGGTCTCCGGGCTTATTGATTCTATTCTCTCGGGTAATTAGATCGGATGCGAAGTCTGGACGTTGTCAGGGCGTCTCTTTCTTTTTCTCCAGATTTTCTTTGCAATGTTATGGATAAATACAACAACGCTCCCATTCCCGCCAATGCCGAAAAGCTGAAATCGACCCTGTAATAAGTTCCAGACGCGAATCTATGCCGGTCTTGCAAGTTCAGCGAAATGAGCCCAACAAGGGGGCGTACCACTATAAGCAGAAAGGAGTAAAAAGGGCCCCCTTTTTACTCCTGTATAGACGTATTTATGTTTAGGGTACGGCAACTTTCCTGAACTACTCGCTGTACGAGCTTTGTGTGGATACAGTATGCGTCAAACAAGAGCGTTACGGCAATGTTGCGAAAAGCGAAATTCCCGCTGATATGAACAACGTGCCATTTTGTTACGTATTCCCAGTTTGCGGAATGTAGAGTATTTCTGCCCGTGCCATCAACTACAACTCCTGCAGTATAAAAAGATGTTCACAGCTCGTGCTGCATGAGGGAATTTAATTCCAAACACGGTGCCTTTAGTGTTTAAAAGAAAAAAAATATAAGTAAACGGAGGTTCGTTCACTAAGCATGACGTTTGTTGGTGCCCAGCTTATGTGACCCGCTAACCACTTCAGTCCGATCCTCCATGAATTGGATCAGTGACGGCAAGAACCTGTACCGAAGACTCGATAAAAATTGGGTCTTCACAAACGGAAGTTATTTAACGTGACTATCCAGCTCTCTCTTATTGTCGAGTGATACATTGATTTAAAAGCTTCGATATGGTTTACGGTGATGCTTTTAACTAACGAAGCCCAAAGCAGTTTTTCCGCATAATTAATGGCCCGTTCGCTCTGACTGAAAGACCTTCGCGGGTAAGCGAGCCGCTGCGTGACGTCATACAGACAGCTGTACAACTTCGTGACGCCTAGCGCCTGTGCTCACGTGTTGTCTTTCGTGTTGTCGCGTTCTTTGGCACAGAGCTTCCTCGACCGGACTGCACCACACAGGTCCCGCATTTTCCTTTTCTGTTTTCTCTACGTGCGCCGGAAAGCTTCACAAGCCACCCATTACGTCATGACGAGTCACTCGTTGACGTTCTGCACCCAGGACAGTGAGCGGGCTGTTAATGGTTCTGTCGATTGTCCAGGACGTAAAGAAAATAAAAAAATATTTGGTTTTATTAAATGCACGCCATCTCGATAAAATGAACAACCCTGTTGATCTATAGTGATACTTTAGAGGATGTAATGGTTGCACCCTCATTAAAGGCTACTATTTTTTCATAACACCTCTACGAATGCATGCTGTAAGGGTGCTCCACATTGATCCGCCCATGAAGCAAAAAGCCTTGGATTGATGTTCGCCCTCTAAACGTTCATGCTGTGCGCCCTTCCTGAAGGCTGCTGAATATACTAATGTAGTTGTGCACTTCGTCTTCACGATTTTGTCCGTTATCTTGAAACGCCGAATACAAAATTTAATTAAACTCAAAATATCCATGACATGTTGAGGGCAGTCATTCGTTTAGAAAACGTAGAGAAAGTCATTCATTTGGAAAGTTCTGTATCTAGTTATATCTGTCTCAAAATGTCGAGCTGTGAGTGTTGTCGCTTGAAAATGAAAGAATTTTAAAAGATTTTAACACTTTGGCTGTTTGAGCCCAAAGCCTTTGTTCTGAAGTCGAGCAGTTACTTTTGTCCCGGATATTACATTAATTCGCACGCTACAATCGTTCAGAAGTCTTCGAAGCGAAATTGTTCGCAGTGTGTACATTACTCCCTGCTTTTAGAAAAGAACACTAAGCTGGGAGACCCAGTTGCGCGTCCTTCCGATGTGCTATCGGTTTACATCGCATCCTTTGTGTCATCCAGACTGCGGGTGAATAATGGTGGCGAGGCCCGAGTCGGCCATTTATGAATATCAGGTGTCTTCCCGCTCCGTACGCGTTGGGAGTCCTGGAAATAAGAAGCAGATAAGTCAGCAGTAATGCATGAGATAGCGCACGGGCTTTCTACGAACGCCGTGAGCATAGTAGCCATACAGTCGTTGCTCCATAACCATTCCCAACGAAGCCAGCTCACTTACTCGATGTTCAGCGTTAGTTCTTGCAAACTGAACTATTAGAAAAGTAGTGGTATTTATGGTCAGAAAAAAACCCTAAAACTATCTTCTTTTAACGACTGGTTTACAGCACGTCACCATTTCTCCTAAATTTGCTATGCCAGGACGCTGTTTTTGGGTCAGGTAGTTGTCTTAGACCGTTAATAAGTGGATCTGCAAAATAATTATGTGTGAGCGCTGTGAAGTATATTGGCAGCGTCCAGATTGTTGTTTCTATATAGCTTTACCATGGAAATGTCTCTTTTATTTGACTCGAGTACACAGGCACGTGTGTTGCGGATTCGCGAATCAAAATAGTCTGTGTCCGTCTACGCTGATATTCCAACAAAATGTTAACACAAATATGTTGTATTCGCTTCCTCCGTTCTGTATATCTTTCTAGGGTATACTCATGCGGGAATATTTAATAATAATAATTGGCTTGTGGGGAAAGGAAATGGCGCAGTATCTGTCTCCTGTATCGTTGGACACCTGAACCGCGCCGTAAGGGAAGGGACAAGGGAGGGAGTGAAAGAAGAAGGGAAGAAGGAGGTGCCGTAGTGGAGGGCTCCGGAATAATTTCGACCACCTGGGGATCTTTAACGGTGCACTGACATACGCACAGCACACGGGCGCCTTAGCGTTTTTCCTCCATAAAAACGCAGCCGCGCGCGGTTCAGGTTTAGATATATGGGACAGAACCGCGCCATTTCTTTCCCGGAAGAAAATGATGATTATTGCTTGTGGCTGAACTTTTCGCATACGTTGAGATTCAATGGCTTCTTCAAAAATTGGTCTTCAGCGTACTCCTTAGATCAGCATCTTTGACGGCCAAGGAAGACATTATTCGGATTATTTTACGTGCACGAATAGGTTAGGAGGTGTTCCAAACGCAGCCCATGGAGCCTTTACAAAAGAGCAATACAAACGGACCAACCTATGGGCGCTCAACGCCGTAGCACCCGTAGATACAACGTACATGATCAAC
The DNA here is from genome assembly GCA_030143305.2 of Amblyomma americanum. Taxonomy (NCBI): domain Eukaryota; kingdom Metazoa; phylum Arthropoda; class Arachnida; order Ixodida; family Ixodidae; genus Amblyomma; species Amblyomma americanum. The sequence goes on along the minus strand of JARKHS020034376.1, from coordinate 34,254 downwards.
CAGTTTTATCAACTTCTCTTTCGTCTAAAACGTACTTTTTCCTTTGTAATTGGTTGCTTGGATGATAGTTGACCACAGTGTTTTCTTCTCTGACTGCGCAGTTTTCTTTACAATTAGTCCTAGGGTAATGACACAACTCACGTGATGAAGAAAAAGGAGAGTGTACACAAAGCACGAAGATTAACGGGGCTAGAGCGAAACGCATGAAATTGACAAGGTAACTAATTGACCATTGTTCGCGTTGCAAGCGGTTACGCAGTTACGTTGCGCGCCTCGTTGCAACGAACTGGTACAAATCGGTCTGTCTACGCGCGGCAAGATTAAAGAGCGCGAAACTGGAGCACCATTCGCTGCTTCCCCTTCTACTGGCCTCAGTACTATGCAGTACCGAGGAGGCCGTTGCCATTATGCAAAAAGACAACTACAGTCGGATACAACTCAAGACAAGCGGATATTCCCCGTCAAGGGACCCCCTTCCAGCCAATGGCGTCGGCCGAATCTCATGGCCGTGCTAGCCTGACAGTGCAGGGGGTGGCAGATGAAAGGGGACTGTTCCTTCCCTGCATTGTCGCGCCGCTGCCTGCATTGTCACCCTAACAGGGTCATGAGAATCAGCCGACGCCATTGGCTGGAAAGGGGGTCCCTTGGCGGGGAACAGCCGCTGCGTTCTTGAGTTGTACCCAACCATAGTCCTTTGCTGGCTTTTAATTACGCGCCAACAAACAACATTCACTCACGCCTTGCGCGATACCCCGCCATGCCTGCTTCTCTTCGCTCCACAGATCGACTAGGAAAAAAGAGAAAACGCGCCGCGTTCCACTATCAGTCGGTGTGACCTTCTTTTCCACGCGCGACAGGCCTCAGGCCATTCGCCAAACGGGTTGGGTTTCTCGGGGCCTGTCCCTCGCCCGATAGCATCTCAGTTGCGGCGCTCCCTTCCGAACACGCTAACGAGAACCTCCTTGCTTTCACTCATGCCGCCCCCCCCCCTCCCTCTCTCTCGACGCAATGTTGATGTACAGGCGCGGGCAGCATAAAAGGGAACACCCAGCTGGTTGCACTTCAGAAATGAATTTGCGACAATGCAGCGGGGAGTTTTATCTCCAGGGAATTTTTAAAAAGTGATGGAGCGATTAATTGCTTGGAGGAAAAGATCGACACTAAGTAACTGCAATTGGTAGAGGACGAAGCCATCTTTTAATGATCTCCAATTAATCCCGCCCTGCGTCAGTTTCAGCCACTGCATTCCCGCAATCTTCCTTGCAATTAACTTTGTTATTAGGCAGCCTTTCAAAAGGGGGACTTTCTGATTTACCACTGCGCAAGTGTTATTTATGCCTATCGCTGTAAAAGAAAAACTTGAGCTTCTCACAGATCCTTGAGGAGTTTTCACTGGTTTCATGAAAGTACGGGGCTTTTTTCATATTATTTGGACCTCGTAGTGCCTTGGTCAGAGTCTACTGCACACAGGGCTTGCCTTGAAGCCCTTCAAAGCCCTTCAAAGCAATGCACCAACTAGCCCAACAAGAAGTTCTTCTAAACTACCTTGAAGCCATATAAGTGAGGCACTCAACTGCGCCTCTAAAGACGGAAGAGTACGGAAAGACGAAGACTAGGTTTCTCCTAACTATGCTCAAATATAGAGCTTGAGTAGTGTCGTACGTGTCCCATGTACAGTAACTGGACCGCGCCTGTGCATGTGTCGTCCCCTGAGTAGTCGCTTTCAGAACATTCGTGGCGTTGCGCCACGCTCAGCCCTCGTGCTGCGAAGTGCATGTTGAACGAGTCGTCGTGTTGCTGAAATGCCTTCGAATGAGGAGGGCTTGAGTAACTGGCACGTTTATATAGGGTGGAGTCGGCATCGCGATCTACATCTTGCCGCTGGTTAATGGTGGCAAGGGGGAGAGCGGTGGTCTCTTGCAAATCTTGGCGTCGCACCAGGTCGGGACGCGGCCTGCTGACTTCATTTGCTAAGACGCGGTGATAAACCGTCCCCGGCCCCTTGCAACCCTCCACCCTACAAGCACACTTTCTGTTGCCCTCAGCCCCCCCCCCCCCCCTTCCCCCCTCGTTTTTTGCCTACTTCGCCAAGAGTCCAAATGTGCAGCTGACCTAACCGAGCCTAACCGGGAACCACTAGGGAAATATGTTCGGGGCAGGCAAGGCTTTTACGCTATTAAACTGAGTGCACTTGCTAAATGCACTTATTCTGTCACACCAAATTCGTAGGAATTCCTGCGATGTTGGGATGCTTTAGGCTGCAGTAATTTATTGAGGCGTACCGCACTGTAGTCGGATGCAAGCCAAGAAAGAAGCAGCAGATGCCCCTCAAGAAAGCACTCCAGCCAATGGCGTCGACTGATTTTCATGACGCCGCGGTTAAGCCATGGTAAGCTGGCCGCGGTAGGTACAGGAACGGGTTAATTAGAGATATATGCGAGAGTCCTTTGCCCTGTAGTGGGATGATGGCGGTTATGTGGAATCTCCTTTCATATTAAACCCATCGAATGAAAAAAATTCAGAGATAATTTGAAAGAAAGATACGAAGAATAGAGCAAAGCAGGATGCATAAACTCCAATCACTAGCAAATACTAGCTTACAACATAAGCGTTACAAGTCGTGTCACATTGTTACCGTCTACCTGAACGCAGCCTAGTCTGAGATAAAGAGCCGTGTTATGCACAGTTCCTCACCTTTTGTGAGTGCTAACAATAATGCTAGCTAGCAAAGTAAAGAGAGGGTTTTAAGTTTACTGCGATTTTCAGTCAATGTACGACAATATACCCGGCGAAAACCGCGAAAATCGATCTTTTTAATTTTTTAATTGGTTTTGAGGGAAAGGAAATGGCGCAGTATCTGTCTCATATATCGACGGACACCTGAACCGCGCCGTAAGGGAAGGGATAAAGGAGGGAGTGAAAGAAGAAAGAGGTGCCGTAGTGGAGGGCTCCGGAATAATTTCGACCACCTGGGGATCTTTAACGTGCACTGACATCGCACAGCACACGGGCATGCTAGCTAGCAAAGTAAAGAGAGGGTTTTAAGTTTACTGCGATTTTCAGTCAATGTACGACAATATACCCGGCGAAAACCGCGAAAATTGATCTTTTTAATTTTTTAATTGGTTTTGAGTGAAAGGAAATGGCGCAGTATCTGTCTCATATATCGTTGGACACCTGAACCGCGCCGTAAGGGAAGGGATAAAGGAGGGAGTGAAAGAAGAAAGGAAGAAGAGGTGCCGTAGTGGAGGGCTCCGGAATAATTTCGACCACCTGGGGATCTTTAACGTGCACTGACATCGCACGAGGTGATTGCCCTCATGTCCACTAAATCTGCCACTAAACATCTGCTGTTCTTTTCGACAGATAGTGGCGCTCGTAGGCTGCAAACAATGCATCGACGACCCTTAGAGGCGGGGCGCCTTCTTTCCAAGCAAAAAAAAAAAAGCATTCTGTTTACCGACGAATTGTTGCCTTCTTCACATACCCCTCAGAAGTAAAACGGGTAACTGGCAGCAATGCATGTTGGCGCAGATACACGTTTAAAACGTTTGCTGATTCAACTCAAAACGACACAGACCCTCATTAAACATCAATCGTTCCCCCCGCCGCGGTGGCTCAGTGGTTAGGGCGCTCGACTACTGACCCGGAGTTCCCGGGTGCGAACCCGACCGCGGCGGCTGCGTTTTTATGGAGGAAAAACGCTAAGGCGCCCGTGTGCTGTGCGATGTCAGTGCACGTTAAAGATCCCCAGGTGGTCGAAATTATTCCGGAGCCCTCCACTACGGCACCTATTTCTCTTTCTTCTTTCACTCCCTCCTTTATCCCTTCCCTTACGGCACGGTTCAGGTGTCCAACGATATATGAGACAGATACTGCGCCATTTCCTTTCCCCAAAAACCAATTATTATTATTATTGCAGCGTATACGTTTATCCCGTGTTCGTGTTTATACCGCTGCGTCTACGTTCGATTGCTCGTCGGTAGCAAACAATACAACACTGTACAAACAACAATGCAATACCTACACAATACAATACAATACTACAGCTCTCAACAAAGTTGCAGCACTTCTTTTTTCCCGCGTTAATCTTGAGTGTAAGGTATGCATTTGAGTCGCCTATACAAAGGAATAGCTTAAGAAAAAAAAGAAAAATAAGGCAGGAAGCTGCAGAAATCGCTTCCCGGGAATAAAGAGCACGCTTCTCCGTAGGAAACTTTTGTGCAGCGTACTCTGTTCGGATACGAACTCAAGACCAGATAGCATACTGCTGCAGTCGAACCGTTACTTTCTCCTGTGTATTACTCAGTCCGATACGCACCAGGGCCTTGATGAAAATCTGGCGCTAGGTCCTATCATTGAATCCGTGTCATCGGCATTTCCGCTCTCTCTTTTTCTCCCAGTTCTGTATTACAGAGTTCAGGGGAAAAAAATGGAGAAAAAAATATAACTTATCAGCTAAGAGTGGTCGCCGAGCACATAAGGCTATGCCTGCAGGGGTCGCCCTATTTGCGAAACAGCGAGATAAGGAATACTAATACAAAAAATAATCAAAGCAAGCAGATCAAGAAGAGTGTTGATTCAGGTGGAGGCAACCCGCGCCTGACACGAGTGGTGTCTGCTTTTTGGTTCCATCTTGCAATGTTTTTTTTTTTGCTTTGTGAAAGAAAGATGAATTCTATTTTTTGTGTACATCTTACGGCCAGGCGACAACGATATTCCTGATCTTTAATCTTTGAATGATCTTCTTCTTGCCAAGAAAAAGGCAGAAATCAATAATTTAATACAAAATAACAAGGGAGGTAATGGGAATGGATAAAGGAAGAAAAAAGAAAGATGGAGAAAGCGAACGAACAGATAAACTGTGCGAAAACATTCCCCGGTATTTCTCCTATGAGGTCTAGCTACACTCGAAGGCTAAACGCGGCTAAACCAACCGATCACATCAACGGTTATAGAGAGGCAGCAACGAAAAGTCCCCAAGCTCTGCGCTTTCACAGACCAACACCACAGACACGCCGAGGCCCGAAAGAATTCCATGCAACTCAATCAGATCCCGATCGCTTGGCCTCGCCGGAACAGGCGCGAAGAAATGCCTCGAAGCTATAGTGCCGCCAGGCACCAAGCGATGGAAAGACGGCCAGGAGGGTAGACAAATGCACTCGGGAGCTATATCGCATTGAGCAGAACGCAGGGATGGAGCTTCTTAAAAACAATAAAAAAAGGCGGGAAAGCCCGCAGGCAACGTGAAGAAGAAAAAAAGCCACGAAGAAAAGAGTATATAAAATATAATCAAATGCGGCAACAGAGAGACCTGGAATTCCAACACTGTGGAGGAAGTTGCTGGCCGAGATTCCGGCGATTCCTCTCGCTCCAGCTCCTCCTCTCCTTTTTGTGCTTGCTCCTGGTGAGTTCTTCTGCCAAGCCGCGGTTTTTGTTTCCTTCGATGTGTTGTGTTTTTTTTTCTGTAAATTTGATTCCTTTTTTATTGCGCTGTTACGTTCCGGATGCACCTTTCCAGGTGTGTGCTGTCTTTCGCGCTGCTCCAAAAAAAAAAAATCCTGCGGCTTCTTTCTCACCTCGCATTTCGCGCTTAGTTCTAAGCACTCGCGCATGCGCAGTAGAACGAGCGTGACGCCTCGAGCAACGTAGCTCCACAGTCACGCTTGCTTGCTTGCTTGCTTGCCGCGCTGACTTCTCAGTGGAGCACGAACAGAGGCATAGGGATTCTCCTGCTGCGGCGGTTACGGCACGGCATACTTTGTTTTAGTTGCCTCTTGCTTCAAATCTGTAATCCGTCTGCAGAAAAAGTGCCCCAAGGTGGGAGAGGGTGACTGACCAGGAAGTCGCGGGCGTTGCAATTAGAAGCCAAGCCAAGCCTGGGTGAGTCCCGTGGCCGCCGCACTAGTGGCAGGTGACGCGAATGCGCACTACGGTCCGACGCGGGCTCGAGATTGGTCGCGCTTCGCCAACTTCCTCGTGTCATGCGTGTGTTGGTTGCCGACTCTTCACGCAAGAGGTCGCGACAGGCGTCTGTATGCGGGTGTTCGCTTCAAGCGACCGACGAGAGAGGCTTGAAGCTCGAGGTGACATACGTTATACGCGGAGCGAATTCGTCCGTGTGCAGAATGGATGAGTGAACTGCCTAATCTGATACCCGCAGCGGTGTCTCAGTGGTTACGGTGTTCGGTGGTTACGGTGTTCGGCGAGTGCGCACCAGGTCGCTCGAGCGAATAACGCGGGCGGCGACGGGGTATCGATGGAGGCGAGGTGCATAAGATACGAGTGTGCTGTGCGATGTCAGAGCGCGTTAGAGAACCCCAGGTGGTCTGAGCTATTCCACCGCCCACCATTACGGCGCCTCTTTCTCTCAAGGCTTCCTTTCACACCCGCCTTTATACCTTTCCGTCTTGGTGAAGTTTGGCTGCTCACTTGTATAAAGTAATTAATTGCTAGCCGTTTCGTTTGGTCATACTAACTTAATGATAACTTAATGGTATCTCATTCAGGCGAATAATTAAGTTCACCAATGTTAACTGACAGGTATGCCGTAGCAGAGACCTTCCCGATTATGGGCGCACGACCCCGCGGTGTTCTTTATTGTGCTGCGGAAAGCTTGGTTAAGCTGAAGTATTTTTTTTTTCTCATTTCGCTTACATCAAAATGCTAGAGCCACGTTAAGGGATCGAAACCGCCGCCTTCTGAGTGACAGCGGAACCATCACGGCGTACGTAATAGAGCATCAGTGGAACTTCGATCTGTCTTTATCAATTCTGGAAGACATTTAATTTGCGCTTGCAGTTGCTGAACTGCTTCATTTTTGTTTTGTTTCATGCAAATGCAGCAATTTAATTAATCCGGCTTTCTCACTGTTCCGCTCTTTGCTTCGGATCTGAGCAAAATATTTATTCCCAAGTAGTTTTTTTGTACCATATTTGGAACCTGCTTCTATCAAACGTGTCTGACTTCGGGAGGCGGCACATAGTTCCATCTTTTTTATCTCGCTAACAGGCCTACTTTATCGGCTTATTGCATTGTTCTGCTCCTGAGCTTAGATATACACCGCGAGTAGTCCAGAATTGCACAAACGCTCCTCTCGCGGTCAGCAGGCTTATTTGGTGTGAGACACGACGTAAATTTTAAGGCCTCAAAACACTTGCGGCGCGAAACAAACGAGCACATAAACAGCGAAAGTGCGGGGATCTTACGTGCGCTGACTGTACTAATTGCTTAATTGAATAGCATGACACTTCAAGTCAGACGAGCTTAAGAGCTTCAGCCGCTGCCCTTAAATTAAATATTGGCTGGTCAGCGTTCGTATGCGTCCTTTAAGACAGAATTGTGCCTGCCATAAAAAAAAAAGAACACGCGGACATTTAATTCTGTTCTGTGCTTACAGTGCGGTAGCATTCGAAGGTGTTGGTGCCTTTGCCGCAAGTGGTTTACGAGGCTTAGTGAGACCCAGGTTACCCTTCCTGAGGTCTTCCCCTACAGCGACTGCCACGGTTTGCATTGGAGGCTGACGTTTGGTGACGTCGCTGATCACGTCAGGGCCCGCCAGCCAATCAGCTGTTTTCTGGACAACGCCGGACTTAAAACAAAAACGGACGTTTACAGGAAGGCAGCTATGCTAACCACTATACAATAGCTGCCTTCCTATAGTAGCTCGGCTACTGATCCGGAGTTCCCGGGTTCGAACCCGACCGCGGCGGCTGCGTTTTTATGGAGGCAAAACGCTAAGGCACCCGTGTGCTGTGCGATGTCAGTGCACGTTAAAGATCCCCAGGTGGTCGAAATTATTCCGGAGCCCTCCACTACGGGACTCTTCTTCCTTTCTTCTTTCACTCCCTCCTTTATCCCTTCCCTTACGGCGCGGTTCAGGTGTCCAACGATATACGGGACAGATACTGCGCCATTTCCTTTCCCCAAAAACCAATTATTATTATTATTATTATTATTATTATTATTATTATTATTATTATTATTATTATATTATTATTATTATTATTATTATTATTATCAGTTTGCAGGAAAGGACAACTAGCACAAGGATGAAATAACTCTCCGATGACAACTGTTCAGCATAGTTTTCTAGTTTTCAGTTGTGTCCAAAATTTCAAACCATCGCACCCAGACGTTAGTCTTATGCGTTTCGCGTGTTTCCTTGGTCTTTCTTCATTTTGCCATGGAAAAAATTCCAAGCTTCACAGCGGACTAACTAACCCGTCAGCAAGTCCATTTGCGATATTGCTGTCAGCCGATCTACGCAAGGACTATCGTCAAAACGTCGCGTTTTTTCTTCTTTATTTTGCGCCCGAGTAGCGTAATTTTGGTGTACGGTGTATATAATTTAATTTATGGGGGTTCAACGTCCCAAAGCGACTCTGGCTATGAGAGACGCCGTAGTGAAGGGCTCCGGAAATTTCGACCACCCGGGGTTCTTTAACGTGCACTGACATCGCACAGTACACGGACCTCTAGAATTTCGCCTCCATCGAAATTCGACCGCCGCGGCCGGGATCGAACCCGCGTCTTTCGGGCCAGCAGACGAGCGCCATAACCACTCAGCCACCGCGACGGCTATGTGTACGGTGTATTCTCAAATACGGTGTATACTGTGTATACACTGTACGGTGAATAGGGTGCATTCTCAACAGCGCTTAATAATAATAATTGGTTTTGGGGGGAAAGGAAATGGCGCAGTATCTGTCTCATATATCGTTGGACACCTGAACCGCGCCGTAAGGGAAGGGTAAAGAAGGGTGTGAAAGAAGGAAGAGAGAGGTGCCGTAGTGGAGGGCTCCGGAATAACAGCGCTTCCAAAACTCCGATTTCCCACCGAAATTGGAGCTCAGACGGCCGGGGATTTCTTCACAACACTGGGCTGAACCAGAGTCTCCGGCCCGCTCCACGCGCAGTCTATTGATCAGCTCATCTCGTATGCCGCCAGGCCGCCTCGTCTGGAGCGGAAGAAACTCGCTGTAACCCAACTACACTGGCCCGGTTTGTGTGGGCGTCCCGCCTCAGGGAGTCATTTTTTCTTTGTCTTTCTCTCCGTCTGTGTCTGCGCGTTCCAGGCTCCCTGAAGAACCTTTGGAGAAGTTTTGCAACGACGTGTTGCCAAAGTGGCAGATAAAACATGTCTAGCTGCCTCATCATGCTGTGCAGTTAAACCGGACTCAGTGCAGGCACTTTCCGCGGCGTCAGCTATAGTACGCGGAGAATCAGCACTGTTATTCACTACTGCTCGAAGTAATGACAGCACACTGGTTATGTATTTTTTCATTAGACGTACTTCAGGGCCGGCAATAAATTCAGGCTGGCTGATGCCTGTTCAGCGCTCGCTCGTAACGCCGAAACGAAAAAAGTATACGGCATAAATATTGCATGATGTTTATACAGAGTAAACTGAGAGCTAGGGGCAGGCTTTATGGGACAACGAACTGATCAACAAATTGCAGCCAGTTCCTTTCCGCCCTTGCTCGCTCCTGGACAAAATTCACTCGGCGAATTTTTTGTGTTGTTTCCTCCCTAAAACAAGGGAAGCTCCTAAACCATTTCTAGTATTTTAAAAAACCTTTTAACTCCTCACCAAGCAGACGTATTTAGCCTTGCGCTTGGCGCATGATGGCCTTAGTGCCGATAAGCTGCATCTAGACGTCTTATTTCTTTGCGTAGAGGCCACAGCACACAAAATGTCAAAGCAGTAGGCAGGTTACTTCTGTGACAGAGGTCACCAGGACCATGCCGTGAGACCAGGAATGAAGGGTGTTAGGAAAAGCAACGAAGGGGGGGGGGGGGGGGGGGGGGGAGGAAACAAGTTCCAATTCAAAGTAGCTCCTTCACATCTTTCCACAGGACAGTACAAAACTACATGGGGTATACTTAATGCTGTAGCTTTTCATTTAGCTCCATGTGTTGTAAATGTGCTTTTGACAAGGTGGATCGGTCGAAGCGCTTTTTCTATTAAAGCTTTATTATTTGTTTTTGTTTTCTTTGCCATTCTTTTCGACCCACATACTGTGCCGGTAAAGCCGATAGTGAGCCAGAGCATTCAGGCAGATTCGCGGCGTTTTCCCGCGATATTCGCTTGCAGGCCTGCGAAACGGACACGCACATATATGGGCGAGCACCCACGCGGAGAGCACCAGAGGCGGCTGGGAGTGCGCGCGCCGTGAAGGCGCCTCGAATTCTGGGCTGCGAGCCTACAGCAACAACAACACCGGCAGAGCTCCACAGCGACCAGTTTTCCGAAGGATGAACGAATGAAAAAGAATTCCCGGCGCCGAGTCTCAAGGCACAAGAAGAATAACAAACACCGCGCCGTTCCCTTCTAAACCTCCGGCTTCCTCGTCGCGGCCCGGGATTCAAAAGGCATCTCGCCAACTACGGGTTGCGTGGAAAAAAATAGGAAGGACAGTGGAGGGCTAGGAGTGGCCGCTGCGGTGGGGATAATCCCCTAAGTGGGCCCCGTGTAATCCGATGCCCGCCCTGTCGACTTAACCTTCGTTTGGTGCCTGCGAAGGCAATTTTGGTTGAAAAACAAACTGAGATTCGCTTGGTGGGTAAAGGGGACAACGTACTCTGCAAATAGAACTGCTGTCCAGCAGATCCCCGTGCTTTTCTAGCCCGCATATCTGAAGAGTCCGGTTCGAGGGGAAAAATGCACCTTTTAGTAGACAAAGCCAAACGGCTTAGTGGCCAGTGAATGGCTCGTTATTGCATTGTAAGGGCTTTTTAGAAAAAAAAAACAGATGGCCGGTTGGGTCCGACTGCAGAAGAACGTGGCTTCGTCAGGGCCAGTGCTTGAGTGACGGCTCTTGAAGAAGGATTTACACCGTTCAAGGCTTCAATCTGTTTTCGATTCCCAGAAGTCTCCATGCTCCCTGAGCTAGGTCTTTGACTCCTAGCACTAGTAGCGGCGCCCCCTGCCGAGAGGAAACAATTGTGGTTGATGACGATGCCGATGATGACGGACTTTAATCGCTCAATGGCTTTTAGGGCCAAACACATAGCAAGTGATCGTAATGTGAAAAACAAACCCAACTGCAAAAAAAAAAATGAAATGATTAAAAAGAGGAAATAGTGGCGCAGACGGGAAGGCCAATGTATCGAAAATATTTTATACAGCAATCCGCACTCAACGGTACGCGCCTCATTCTGCTTGTAAGTAAATAATACCGGGGTTCCAGATTTGGGAAAAGCCGCTTGTCATTTATTCATAGCATGCCGCGCAGCCCAGGTCTATAGCTGGAGGAAATAAAAAGCAAAAGTGAGGGAAAGTTATAAAAAATTATTAAGATATTATAGTATTTAATAAGAAGCGTGACTCTATGTGCTTATAAAAAGTTTTCATCTTGAATTGCGCTTGGAAGGAAAATACCTTTACCAACATTGGTTGGTTTGTTCGGAGAGGCTCATGAAATTTGAGGACGCTGTCAACTGTGTATCGTTTGTTGGTGGAGCTGTTGCCACACACGCTGGCAGCGATAAAGACATTTTTATTCCGTTGAAGATGAAACAAGATGCAACTGGTGACTACACAGCTTAGCCTGAGCCGTTTGCTCGTATTTTTGGCATACATCTTTATGAAGTATGATGCATATTTTTTCAGGCACCTCATTATCGAGCACTGCCAACCTAGTGACGAAATTCGCCCAGAAACGTTGCAATAATGCATGCTGGCTCGAAATTAGTGACAAGTGGTTCACTTCACCTACCGTAAAAACAAAAACAAAAAATAAATACGCAGTTATGGTTCTCTTTGCAGTCTGTGTCATTGCGCCAGCATAGCCCTTTAAATACAAATCCTAAATTGTGGGGTTTAACGTCCCGCAGCGCGCGTGGGCTAGAAAATACTCCGTAGTGGAGGGCTCTGGGTTAATTTACACCACCTGGGGTTCTTTAACGTGCGCTGAAATCGCGCAGCACACGGGCGCCTTGTGCATCTCGCCTAGATATTAATGCCGTCTCCGCGTACGGGAATCGATTCGGCGACCTTGGAATCAGCAGCTAACCGCAAAAGCCACCGTCCCGCTGCGTGGAGTCAGAGCCCTTTTATTTACTTTCGCATTAAATATAGCTGAGAGAATATCTTCGTAACATGTACAAAGGGATTACAGATTTCAACTGACTTGAATATAGCTTATGAATACAGCACATGAATGCAGTAAGCACTCAAACGCCTTTCGTACATGCGGCTCTGGCTCGTACATGGAGCGTACAGGCTTTATATACTATACAGTTCAACCTCGTTGTAACAAAGTTGAAGGGGCCCGGCGATTACTTCGTTATAGCCGCAAGTTCGTTATAGTCCGTGTTGACCGAGCTTCCGAAGGGAATCGTCATTACTTCGTAACATTCGATATTTCGTTGGTAACCGTTTCGTTATAACGAGGTTCGATTTTATAACAACGCACCCGAGCGGACGATAGTTGTAATTACACATGCTAATATACAAACGACCGGTGAGTATAGCCTGCTAGCGACCAACAGCTGCTGGTTACGACATAATGGAACAATGGACATAGTGGAAAACATAATGGACATAATGGAAAAGAATAGCCATGGCCGCTGCAGAAGACTGGAGTAGAAGCTTTCCGTAACTTGTCCATAGCAACCTGTGCAGGTGCACGGTCACAACTCAGAACACTCAATCCGTACGGCGCGGCTAACACACTTGTTGACACGGCGCCTGCAGACTCACGCGCTTCAGAGTGTACTGGAATGTACGTAGGTTTGTATCGGACGTCATCACCTTGCCACATTTTTGCTGTCGTACTTCAGCTCCACCTTATACTGGAGTGTACTGTGATAGCTTCTTCCAGCGGTCGCGGAATGCAGTAAACGTTTCCTTAACGGCTGTGCCGAGGTCGTTATTTCTTTTTCCCGCTTTCAATCTGCCCGTTAGTTCAGGTGAACTACACCTAAATAGCACCTCTGTGTATTGTCATGTGGAAGCTAACTCGCATAGACGTCCAGAAATCGCGCCCCAGAGAAATAAAAAGAAGAAAGGAATGCCTCCTTTAATGAAGATATTTTTTTAGCACAGGAAAAAGACAGAAACATCAGAATGACGGCCCAAACCCGCTGAACTGTTACCTTAGCGCTTCAGAGCACCGTCGGTCGTAAAATAATTTTTGTTTATTACTTGACGCTTGCGGTAAACATTACCTTCACATCGGAAGCTGCAAACAGTTTTGCGGTCGACCTCCATAAATTGCGGTGTTTTCCAGCCGTCGGCGCCTCGACAGCTGCTGATCGCACAAGAGCACCTGACGTGGAAAAAAGAGTGCCTTTTCTTGTAGGAGACTGCCGTTAGTCTCACTTAGGAGCCTGGACGTAGTGGATGTCTGATGTGGTTACTGTTGAGGTCTTGAAGGACAGACTTCAAGGAAGATCTATGCTTTTTTCTTTATTGATTTTGCGTTCACTTGCCATCTTATTTTCTGCTTAGGTATATATACGCCTGGAAGCCAGTTACCCCACTGCATGCGGTACTTAGTTTTCTTATCTAAAGTTTGTTGCAGCTGACTCTGCAGGGCTCTGTGGTAAGCTGCAGTATAAGCTTCCGCGCTATATCGATACTAAAGGCTCAGCAGAGGTAAAGAAGGGTACATTATAACTGGCGAGTTTCTCGTAGGATGCATTTGACGCAGCTATAGTGTAACGCGTTAAATAAATTGAATTAAAATTCGCTGCTGCCAAGTCTGTGCTCTCTATACATCATTCCAAGATAGAAGGCGGTACTACATATCTTAAAATGGGCGAGAAAAAGAAAGAAAAACAAACAGTCGGATACAACTCATCTGCAGGGAAGCCCCGCCCACATTCGCGAACACCGAACACAGTTACTCCGTGACGAAAGGTAAACTGCTGCTTCAGCTTTTCTTGTTACGTAAACGCGAAGCTATTCAGGAGACTAAATTAAAAGCTCAATAATTTTGATGCATTAGGCTGGTTTGGTACAGTCAAACATTGAAAAAATTTTTGAAGCGAAAAGCTTCACTACGCTAGTCAACACCGCGCTTCGCGCGAGCCGGCGTATGTCGGAGCACGAGTGACGTCACGCGCGGCGCAGGTGGCCGCCGCCGACTCCGTCGCCTGTTTCTCTCTCTCTCGCTCCCTAGTCACTACTGCGCATGCGCCACTAGTAGCACCGAGCCACAGGTGTTCCGCCGCTACGCAGCGCCGGGCCTTTCCTCAAAATCCAAATTTCAATTTTCAGTTTTCTCTTTCTTCTTTCTCTCCCTCCTTTATCCCTTCCTTTACGGCGCGGTTCGGGTGTCCACCGATATATGCGAGACGGTTACTGTGCCATTTCCTTTCCTCAAAAACCAAACAAAACAAGTGAGCCGACGGCGCTCATAGAGTTCATTGGCGTTGACAACTTTGCAAAGACCGTTCATTTTCACGAAAGGAAAGACGCACAACCGGCTCCGTGGGTCAGTGGAGACCTCAATCTCGCTTTCGCTTTGTATATGCTGGATTAGCTGGGCTAATCCACATTAATTTTTTGTTCGCTGTTGCGATTGGACATCACGGACAGTGTTCCTTGGTTATCACCCCCCATTTTTTAGAGATTGTATCCTAATATAGCATTTACATTAAACGCTTATTGTAACTGCTCAGGTTGCCATTACTAGGCAGTTGTTGCGGGATTTTCTTTAAGACGGAGCCCCTCGGTAACGCGTTCATCGCAAGGTGAACGCCCAGTCTCCTGCAGTTTCTGATGCGTGTGCTGATCACGTGATACTGCAGACGGCGCGGCGGCGTTGAAAGTGGCCTTGTTTTTTCCTTGTGGCTCCTTTCCATTCTCTGCTCGCTTGCTTTGAGGAGGAGGCAAAGTAGATCACGCGTTCGCCAACCTTCGGGGCGCGCCGGAGCGCCCTGCTTGCCCCGACGGAGCGGTTTCTGAGCGCCGCGCGTTGGCGCATGCGCTGTACGCCGCAAGACACTGTTCGCGCGTGAACCCGTACGAGGTACGGAGAGCGAGACGTCGTAATTGTAGGCGTCGACGGGAAATTAACCGAGTCGCTCGAGGAAAGAGCCTGCTGCGCTGCAACGCGTAAGGGCTGACACGCATAGGTATTGCAGGAACGCTCTTGCAAAACAAATAATAAAAACAAAAAGAGAGCGTTGCGCTCTAGAGCGAGGTTTAGAACTGCATTTGGCTCGCAGGGTAATAATGTTGGTCTTGCCTCAGCGTAAAGGTTCGAGTTGTTTTTGGGTTGAGACGGATAGAAAACAGTTCGGTCTTTCTTGGCTTGCGAAAGTGTTTGAAATCTCATGAGTATAAAATTACGTAATCCAGCTAAGCGGTTTCCTTCGCTAGAGGTTGGCCTTGCTTTAGTCACAGGTGATCAATGCGACTGATGCGGTCCAGAATGCGTTTGCATATGTGGGCTCCGATTTCGTGAGTGATCTGTGTTGATGAACTGAATTCATTCACAGCAGTGACAATTTAGGTTTCGCTTCGAGAAATTATTTCTTTCCGTATATTCCGAATCTTTTACTGCAGTTCACTTTTTTTTCTAGCTCCAAGTCTATTTTTAAAACGAGACTCCCAATTTTAATGCGAATTCAAATTCCAAATACAGTTGTTTCCGTTACAATTCCAATTTTTCAATTCCAGTTCCAATTTTGCGGTTCCAGTGTTCTTTGACGGCTCCGTGTCCTTGCTCGACCGCGGCACAGCCGTGCGCTCTGCGCTTCCTCCTTCGTGACGTCTCGAAATTCCATCCTCGTCTCCATTACACTGCACATGGACAGACGGACGGCGGGTTTTCGTTCGCATGGCCGTCTTAATCCTCATCCTGACCACACCCACTGCAGGGCAAAGACCCCCCCCCCCCCCCCCATATCTCTCCTATTAACACTGTCCTTTGCTAGCTGAGCCCACCGTATCCCCGCAAACTCCTTAATTTCATCCGCCCACCTAACTTTCTGGCACCTCCTGCTACGCTTCCCTTCCCTTAGAATCCAGTTCTTATGCTCACGTATTAATTTTGCTCGGGCGTCTCAGGAAAAGTCTAAATTCGTAAGCGTCAGCAAACGGAGTGTCATTTGAGGAGTTCGTGTAATATATTCCCCACGTCTTCTCTTAGCTTGCGGTCATGGAAAGTTTGCAGTAACAAGCGTGTTCAAAGACACCCATCTCTAGAGGCGCCTGCTAACCGGTTTATCACTTCCTCTGACACCTTACGTTTTTAATCATTTAATTTTGTTAAAATAAAGCGCGAATTAAAGAATAGCAGTTCAAAAAACACCTCGCACAAGTCGTCTCCTTTTTTTTTGGTCTGTGCAGCCAAAGTGTTCCGAGGACGTAGAATAAAAAACTTGTTTCCACGTGGATCTCACTATGTAAAGCTAATTCTTTTTTTGTGCACTCAACTTTCCAAGACACGTTAAGAATGGAGCATTAATAGGACTGCTATTGCACTTTTCGCCCTGTCTATATAAACGCGCGCAGATAAGTATTCCTGAGCACTCTGTCGAAGCCTTCTCCAACTGACCCCCCCCCCCCCTCTCTCTCTCTTTAAGAGAGCAATACAGAAACGCTGGGGGGCCCGGTTTAATAATTGGTTTTTGGGAGAAAGGAAATGGCGCAGTATCTGTCTCATATATCGTTGGACACCTGAACCGCGCCGTAAGGGAAGGGATAAAGGAGGGAGTGAAAGAAGAAAGGAAGAGGTGCCGTAGTGGAGGGCTCCGGAATAATTTCGAAGACCACCTGGGGATCTTTAACGTGCACTGACATCGCACAGCACACGGGCGCCTTAGCGTTTTTCCTCCATAAAAACGCAGCCGCCGCGGTCGGGTTCGAACCCGGGAACTCCGGATCAGTAGTCGAGCGCCCTAACCACTGAGCCACCGCGGCGGGACCCGTTTTGAAACATGGGTTTCTGCGAAAGTTTAGACGATTCGATCTGTGTTTAAACCCACTGTACTCGCCATTCCGCCAGAACTTCAAACGGCAGTTTATCATTCGCTTTCAGAATGGAAACGTCCAGCGTTCTGAACACGTAATATGCCTGCGTGTCGCGTAGAAAGGAGCAATTCATCCTTTACGAACATTCCAGTTTAGTGCGCCTTTTGGGCTCCGCCTCCTCTCTCGATCGCCGGTTGATGACCGTACGGCCAATCACGTAAGGAGGCGTGGAGCGTTTTTAGTTTTTTCTTCAGTGGAGGATTTATTCTTTGTGTTGCTGCTGTTATGTGGACAAAATGGTCGAGTCTACGCTTTTTTGTGTGTGCCACAAGCTTCGGGAAACAAATGAGAACGGATACCAGCAGTTTAATGACGTTTCCCTTGCTGAGACAATATCCCTTCGTGATTCCATACGCCTTTAAACCAGCGCGTTGCACTTTCGTACGTCGAACATCTTCGCCATATTCGCAATTTCACGTCATATGGCGTGACGAGAGCCGATCTAATGTAGTCGCATGTGACAGAGGGTCATCGATCATCGCCTTAGATAACTCACGTCTCAGCATCGGCTTTCCGGACAAAGTTTTGGCCCGGACAACCGCAGCCGCAGAACAGCGCTGCCAAACTTCCCTTTAAAGATAGCGCACTTTTCGGGGAAAGAGCTTTCATAATGCATGTAGATCGCGCAGCCAAGTTGGTCACGTGCACCGTCCGGTGATCAATTCCTGTGTGGCTTAACAATTGGGCTTTTTGGTTGCTGAAATTTCTACTGGTAGAAATAATTGAGAAAAAGTGGAAATAATTGGTAATTCCCGAAGTTTAACCACAAGATAATATATGATAAAAGAGATCATCAAAATGACATAGAAAATATGACAACTATTTTTTCATCTCCTGTATTTCCACCTATCGGATGTTCACCTAAAGAGCATCTAAAAAGAAAAGTTGTCAGTTGACTTATGCGTCTTAGCTGGAAGACCTTTTTTATTTCCTTCTTTTCCATCTCTCATCTCGAATGTCAATTTTCTTTTACGACTTCTGCGCCTTTTGTGTTTTAATTAGATTAAAATAACGGCACATGTCGGAATAAATTTAATTTTTTAAATTCCCTTGAACACTCCGCCATTTTATGGTGTGATGGGAAGCTGGTAAAATAAAAAAAAGCTGGGAAGAAATTTTTATTGCACCAAAGTTTGTGCGTTTTTCTTCCTGTATATCATTTTCCCGTTTAATTTTAGCAAGAAGATTACTGTGGTGCCATTTGCTGCAATTGGATGAACAATTTTTTTTTGAACGCATAATTTAGTAGGAATGGAAACTGCCTTTTGATCTTAATTTTGCCGGAGAATTTAGATCGATTATCCGCGTGCATTTTGTTTTACGATGCATACTGCAGGCACTAGTGTTCAACTTTAGCAGTATCAAGCATATGCAAGTGTTCTTGTATTACACTGATTATTGAAGCGTTTGAAAGGACACGAGACGGAATAAAAAGCGGGAAAGCACTAGCCCTTGTCATTCTGATCCAATCCTCCTGGCAGGCGCCAATTTGACTGTCGTATAGATAATGTATTCTAGTGATTGACTCATTCATTCATTCATTCATTCATTCATTCATTCATTCATTCATTCACATCATTCATTCATTCTGTAAAAAAAGTTGTAAATGTTGGATGTGTTTGTTTATCGCTTTACGAAGCCAATACATTATTACAGGATCCAAGAAAATTGATACGGCGCTGAACACAAACAGACTGCTCAACATTCTTTTACTCTTGCAGTAGTGTGACTAACATTGGCTCCATTTTGGTGGCAAATAATGTGCGATGGGACGAACAGGACCGCTGTGATTAATAATAACAATAAACAATAATAAGCAGAAAGTAGGAAAGAACGGGAGAAGCTTCAAGTCAGCCTATCCTTTCGTCCCGCCGACCTGAAAGTTTAGTTAGGTACATTCGCTTCTAAACCGTTGTGTCTTTCCAAACAAGGTTTGTTTTCTCGCTTTCAAATATATTCCAGACAGAGGAGACGGAAGATGGCATTGAGAAACAGAGAGAAAGAGATGGGGGAGAGGGGGTCTGTCTCGCTTCGCCTCTAACCGATAGTCTCTTGATATCCGATACGCCGAATTGGATTCCTTCGTCGCGGGGCTGACTCACAGCGTGTCTTCGGGTTACCTAAAGATTCTTCTTTGCTTTCCACTAGTTGTGTCTTCTTTGTTTTTTTTTATTTTATTGGCATTCATTCCTTCGTATCATTGTCCAGATCGCGGAAGTGATCCGAAGATTCGGAATGCGCTCAGCTTTTATTGGATTTTCTCGTCACTATATACTTGCGGCCAGGGCCCCGAATGACGCGGTCCAGCGCGCGGGCTACGGTCAGGCAGGAATCATTTGCTGTCACCGCGTGAAATGTCCCGGACAAAGATGCTTGACTTATTTATGACCCCTCTAGGCCTTAGTGCACAGGCAAGGAAGCTATTCCCTGAATCTACTGCATTGAATTCCTGATGTGATGGAAAATGCTTTTGCTTTGTGCGCTCTCCTTTACACAAACCTTTCTTAACACTGAAGGCAACAAAAACAGAACCGTCTATTGAAAGTAACATAAAGCAAAGGGTTCAGCATGGGAAACTACGTCCACTAACGATGTGCTTGTTGGTGCACCTACTTTTCAGAGGGTCTTAGTTTTAAAGCTTCGTGAATGGAGAGCTGACTCATCATATGTAGTCACAATCTAGAAAAGGAATTGCGTTCTAACATGCTAGTTCTATCATTCGCATAGGGTTCTTTTCGAGATTTCCTGGAGATGGAGCGTCGCCTATTTCCATTTAATGGACCGCTCTTAATCTGTCCTTGGTTTAGAAGCTGGTGGTGAGAAAGGAATTATGACGGCCTGCAAAAAAAAAATCAATTTTGTTAAACACTTAAGTAAATTTCAAACCGAACTTAGAGTAAAAAAGTGCGGAAGTCACTGCCTCAGAAAAAGCCTGAACTGCGTGTTGAGAATGCGAACTCCCAAAGAAGTTAAAGTAGTTCAGGCTACTCCTTGAGGAGAGTTCCTGCTTCCGCCACATTTAACTCTCTTTACGAGGTGATCATGAATGTCAGTTTACCAATATCCCTCAAGAGAAAAGTGTACAACAACTGTGTCTTACCGGTACTCACCTACGGGGCAGAAACGTGGAGGCTAACGAAAAGGGTTCAGCTTAAGTTAAGAGACAACGCAGCGAGCCATGGAAAGAAAAATGACAGGCGTAACGTTAAGGGACCGGAAGCGGGCAGAGTGGGTGAAGGAACAAACGCGTGCTAATGACAACCTAGTCGAAATCAAGAGGAAGAAATGGGCTTGGGCAGGGCATGTAATGCGAAGGCAAGACAACCGCTGGTCCTTAAGGGTAACGGAGTGGATTCCAAGATAAGGTAAGCATAGTAGGGGGCGCAGAAAGTTAGGTGGGCGGATGAGATTAGGAAGTTTGCAGGCATAGGTTGGGAGCAGCTGGCAAAGGACAGGGTTAATTGGAGAGACATGAAAGAGGCCTTTGCCCTCAGTGGGTGTAGTCAGGCTGATGATGATGATGACGAGGGTGTACCATAATTAAACTGACAGCCTGGCCAGTTATGGAAAACAAAATAATGGAGTGACTTTGCGAGACGGAAGCAAATCACCATAAGTGTACAAATGCAAGGAGATACTAGTGGAAATCAAAGGGAAATATACTCGATCTTGACGTTTAATCAAGAGCAAAGATGGCCGAGAGTCGGTTAGGTGCACTCTAAACACAAATACGCCTGTATAGGAGTAAAAAGGGGAGTAAACTGTCCTCTAGCGCACTCTCTTTTCATAAAAGAGTGTGGGCTAGAAGACAGCTGACTCCATTTCTTACTCCTTTATGTTTACAGTCTATGACACAGATCGGATGTGAAGGAGAAGAAAGCGACCACCGAGAACTGCAGACAGCGAAGTGGGAAACGAGTTATGAAATTTTCTCGTGTAAAGGATGATCAAGGCTGCGCAGATAAGGGATAGTTGGGGATCAATGAGATGCTTCTTGGTCATTGCTATGACCTACACATAGATCGTCATAACGAGGATATCACATTTTAGCAGCTTGGTACCGAGGGCACGTACTCTTGACCGTTAAGGCAGTTGTTTAACAGGGGTAAAGTAAAGGAAATGCACCCTCCACAAAATATACCACCGCCAACTTAGGGCACTCAGAAGCACGGATGTTCTGGCCAGTTGGCGTTAATACATAACAGGATTTTGCCGCACGAACTGAGGTAGTGAATAAGCACGACAGGATCAAGGCTGCAGGACAACGCTCGCCCTTTGATGCTTATGCCTGTCATGCATCAGTCTCGTCTTGTTCGTGCTGCGAAAATCTATTATGTAGTACACGCCTACGTGCGCTTTTCGCAGCTTTTAAGAACAAAGAGAACAATATCGTGTAAAGCGTTGTTCCCTGTATAATCTGCGCCGTTCGCACTACTCTATCGCATCCGTTATAAATGCTCATACTGGCAGTGTAACTGTACTTTATAAGCGTTCTTATACCGGGTCCATGTTTGTCGAACTGGAGGCATCGAATAACATAGCGCCGAGACATCGTCTGGAGCACCCTTCGCAACACCAAATGCGATCGTTAGCTCGGTCAGTGGCTTCCCTTTCCGTGAACATGTTCATTGGACCGGAAATTCACATCCTCCATGTTGGGCGTCGACGCGTCTTATCTCGCTTGAAACGACGCCCGACGCGCGCTTGGTGGGAACGGGGCTCGAAGAGGAAATCGTAACGGGAAAGTGGACCACGTTCTCCTTATTATGTATGATGCCGATTGCCTTAGTGCGCATCACACCTCTGGCAACCGTGCGGGCCATTTTACAGCGACAGCTGCGTTAAATTCTCTCCGGGGTAAAGGCATTCCTGCCCGGCGCGCATGGGGCGGGAAATACCCATGTGATCTGCCCATGGACATATGACCATATGTATACCATATATGCGAATACATACCCGAAGTCTATATGCAAGTCGCATGTGCACCTACTGGGAAGTCCCCTACTGTCATCATCGTCATCGTCACTCTGACTGCGTCCACTGCACGACAAAGGCCTCTGCCATGTCCTGTCCAGTGCCAGCTGCAGCCACGTTATTTCCGCAGACTTGATCTCATCCGCCCTCCTAACTCTTCACATCCCCTTGACATGCTTGCCTTCCCTTGGAATGCAATCCAATGCTCTTAACGTGCATCGGTTATCTTGTCTTAGCGCTGAGCTCACTGCCTATACCCTTTTCTTCTTCTTGATTTTGTAGGTTTCCCTCTTGTTGAAGTTTCCATATAACACGCCCAGTTATTTATGCCCCATATGAATGCATTACCCAAGGTTCTGTATGCCAGTCCCTTTTACGTGTGTAGAAAAGTTGGAAATACTCATAAATTCTCTTCACACCCATATGTACACATATAGACCAATATGTGCACATATCCACGAATTTCTATATGTCAGTCCCATATACATGTGGCTCGTATGAAAAGTCCCATATTATCCACCCATATTATGTACCCATATGATGAGATTATAGGGTCGCCGCAGCTGGCACAGGACATGCTTAATTGGATAGGGGTTTGTCCTTCAGTGAACGTAATTAAACTCATGATAAGGATGCATATACACGAGCTTCCATGCATAGCCCATGTATATATGCATGGTCATGAAACTCTTTTATATTCGGCCCACAGATGCATACCCGTATGTACTCCAAATATGCATGCATATACGCGAGGTCCTGTTTACAATATCGTATAATGTGTCTCTTCTTGGAAACCGCATAAGAAATAGACACTTTAAATCAAGCAACTCCTATTGTACTGCTCGCCTTATATACGATTCTGTACGTCGCAGGCATGGAAGGGCTTGAGGTGAGCCTCAACTTGAATTCGTGCCTCTATAGTTGTGCGTTCTTCAAATCGTTCAAATGTGCTGAACACACCCGAACCCATCAGACTGCCTGAGTTTGCCTCAGCTTCGCTAGTAAGGCATGTGGGACGTATCTGCGTCTTGCCGACTTCATTCCGGTCATGTTTCATAAAGGCTCCCACGTAGTACATTTATTTACGCGATATCCAGGCGTCTTCATAGAATGCAGAACTCGTCTGTGCCTCTCCTCTGGTGAGAAACTCGTACGCACATTCCTTGTAGTCCGAAATTAGCCCATCTAGACGGTTCCCTAAAAAAAATTTAAAGTGATGGAGTCGTGAAGGGAAAAACGCGTGGAATGGAATGGCTGGTTCATTTGCATCAGGACACGGCGACGAGACGATTTCACTCCGGATAATTTCGGCCCCGTAATAGCCTTTTCTAGTTTGGCGCAGCAGTGTCTGCAATTCCTCCACCGGCACTCAAGGAAACAATTACATGTTTTTAGTGTTTTTTTTTTTTGGCCAGTGGTGCCTCCTTTGGATGGAGACTAACAATGAGTGGAACCGTCAATGCTCCGGTTACACTTAACGAAACCACACTGGACTATTCGTTTAATGGAGTGCCATATTTGCTGGTAACAGGCTTCACAGTATACCAGCGGGTACAAAATAGCACACGCAAATAAACTTATTGCGGTATATAGGCGTTCGTAAATCAGGCTTCTATGACAGTCTTCAGGAGTAGTTTTCGTAGAGTCACGTGCCTCTTGTTCTGAGAAAGGGCGCGGAGAAGTGAGTTTGGTCTCACTTGAGTCCCCTGTTCAGTATTGCTGTGCGAGCTTTGCTATGAGCGCATAACGACACGTGTGTCCTTGCCCGTGAGCTTCTGCCTGGCTTTTAAGGGCCCACGCGTTCCTTGACGTGACGTTCCCTCTACCTATATGCCCCCCCCCCCCCCCTCTTGGCATCGTGGCTTATAAAAGTTGTCTATAGACTTCTTATAGACCCTATTGCTTTCATTTAGATGTTTGTTTTGTCTATATTCATAGTCTATAGACTGTCTATAAGCAAAAGTACTAAAAGTGTATGGCCATAAATCTATAAATTGTCTATAGACTGCTTATAGGGATTGTATTGCCTACAGAGTAGACTGTAGGATTTGTCTATAGAGAGTCTGTAGACTTTATAGGCAAAAGTCCAAGGACAGTCTATAGACTGTCTAAAGAAATCTTCGTAAGGGGCTAAGTGCACATGGACGTGGTGCCTGTATTTAAAAGCGTTGCACACAATTTCACAGGCTGCGTGTTTAAGGTCCTCTCGTTTCGTTGCGTGGAATAGACGCCAGCAAGTCTTACTCGAAGGAAGCTGGAATTCAGCCGAGCACCGCTCTTCGAAGCAACGGCAGCGTCTCCCGGGCTCTCGCGGCTGCCCCTAACGCGCGTAATTTAAATCACGCCGCATTAGCATAATAGCCACGCAGACGGAAGGGATGGAGAAAGCCCTCCTGGCTTTCGTCCTCATAAAGCTTGCTCTCTCAGGCGCAGTTCATGGAAAGGCTTCGGGCTATGGACTATGTTTACACATGGGGAAAGCACGGAACTTGAACGCCTCAATTTTCCGATCCGATGCAACTAAAATGGCCTTCTACATACAACGTTATGATACGCGCACGCTATTGGCAGCGAGAGCGCCAGAGCAAGTGTTTAGCGGAAGGCTTTACAGAGACGTTAGGAGCACGGCTATCAATTAATTATTTTGTTTGTTTGTTTGTTTGTTTGTTTGTTTGTTTGTTTGTTTGTTTGTTGTTGATCCGGGCCCCACTTTGACAGCTTCTGGTGGCCCAAATCATTCACGGGCTGCTTTACCGCCACAGTCGAAGCCCAGCCTTAACCCAACCACCTAAGCTAGTGATTCATACTTGGGAAGCATATATATGGAAGTTTAATCTCTGCTTTGGGTAATGGCATCCCTGTGTGGTACTCGTTGCGTCGCTTAATCGTTGTTCAACATTGTTTTATATTAGGCCCTTGTGCTGGCTCAATTGATTTGGAGTCTATCCGTTGCAGTACGAAGGGTTTGCAGCCTCGGGGTACTAACAGCACTTGCGCCGCTAAGTACTACGCCCTGGATACTGCGGACGTGTCACGAGAAAAGTCGTTCATCTCACAAGGCGAAGGATTCCGTAGGCGGGGTAGAGGCGGCGGCTGGAGACCTGCCACCCGGTCTGCGTTGCAGTGCGTCATGCATATCAATGCTGTGCGCCGCAGTTCGCGATGACGAAACTTTCTCCCCTCGATTGAAAAGGCGACGACGACGCATGCTCATTATGCAGCTGATTTGTCCTAATTACACTTTTCTGCCTTCGCGTTGATAAAGCATGGACTCCAGTTTATCGATGCTAGTCGTGATACGCCGAGCCACGTCCGGGAATTCGGGCGTCACGCATTATTACCTGCGCCAACGCGCGACCTGCTTGGGTGCGGGCTGCTGTAATACTTGAGAACATTCTGTACGCTCCGCTCAGCGGGGCGATTGTTCGTCACCCCAGATCGGTCTATTGAAAAGGCGTCGATTCGCACGGGTGGCGAGCTGTGACGTCATTGTTAATGTGGCCCGTTGAACGACTGCGCTAGACGGTGGACCTGCATCTGCCAGTGGTGTATGCGTCACCATTGCGCGAAGGAACCGATCCGAAACGATGAGAAAATGAGCTGATCCTTGTGTCGTCGAGATTTCGGGAGAAAATTGCCATTTCCGTGATTCAGCTCAGTTAGATAACAACCCTCTTCGGTACATTCAGCGCTTGTCCGTATTTTTTATTTATGAACGATGTTCCCTGAGCGAGTTCAGTTTGTTTTCCTCTCTTTTTGGTCTGCGTGGATTTGGAACGTGTGCTTAACCGTGAGAAAAATGTGAGGCGCGTAGCTGCTCGAGTTCGAGCTGTGTGTCCGCTCCATTTCGGGCTGACTATGTTAGTTTTGCTGTCATTTTCTTGCACATTTAGTGCCCTAGATAAACAGTGCCCTAGATAAACATCTAGGGCACTAAAAAGCAAAAATGCCGCATTGTTGCTGGCCGAGAGGGTACCATTCCAAACACAATCTACGCACAGCAAAGCGTTATGCTCAGGGACACCGGAACAGGGGGGGGGATCAAGGAGGGCGGTCGCCCTTCTCCAGTCTCCAATAGCTTGTCTTGGGTCATATTTCTGTCCAGTTGAAACACTTCAGTCCTAGGACTCTTAAAGCAAAGCACAGTGGGGCTGATCTACTTGGCATCGTAGGCAGTTGTAAAGCATTTCGTATATGAATAACCTATACCAGTCATGTCCCACCTGAAGTCGACTGTCTGACCCGTGTGCATGATCATGATTAGCAATATTTAAACAAACTATGCGCAAACTTTTTTAATGTAATTTATCACTCCTTGTGCGTAAAGCTTCTCATCTATAAAGCTTCCCATTCCAACTTTCAACTGAAAGGAAATAAAATGATCTGAATCTGAATTCGTTTTATATTGCCGTGATTCTTTGCACCGTTTGTTCGTTCGCACTCAAAACCACCGGCGCGCGGCTTTATCATTTTATTTTGTAATGCGAGATGCGACCAGGCTTATCTCCATTTATCGTGGCCCCGTGCAAATGCTTCCACATTTTTCCAGATTGTTGTAGTTGCTTTTGGTTCTTTATCTCGAACGTTCCTTGCCAGCTTTAAATTGAGCGCAGGCATTCAGTTCGATGACCGCCGAGCACGCTTGTGGCTATCGCCGCCGCCGAGTCATTCGGTTCGTAGTGGGCGCGAGTCAGCCCCTTAAACATTTTCTTTTGGAAGCCTTTTCTTTGTCGTCCTTACTGCTGGAGTGTCGTCACCACAACGTCACAGTTTGCATCAACCTTTCAAAATGAGAAATAAAAATAATAAGAATATAAAATTATTATGTAAATTAGCATTAAATAAATAAATAAATAACAAAATAACATTCATGTCGTGCCTCCCACTCAAAAAAGTTCCGGAGTGAAAAATAAAAATAATAAAAATATAAAATGTATTATGTAAATGAGCATAAATGAATAAATAACAAAATAAGCTCCAAGCCTTCCCAGCCCCCCCCCCCCCCCCCCTAAAAAAAACTTCCGGAGTCCCCGGTGATGCTAGAATCTTGACGCGAATTAGGCGAACTAGGAAGTGTGATTATATATTAGTTGCTGTGAAATATGCTTAGAGAAGCGATGTAAAGCGCTATTAACCACTTGATGCACTTCTGTTTGTTTGTTTGTTTGTTTTCTTACCGACCAGGTGGTCAGAAAAGCCGGCGCTCTGCAGGTGAGACAGTGCTCGCTATGTTATTATAACCTCTCTGCTAAATGAACAGCGATTAAAACCGGCGCATTAATGTCATGACCCGCATAAGGTACTGAGCATTTGACGCACTTAAACAACTAAACAGTGGGGAGACAGAAAGACAAAATGGAAGTCATACAGGAAGACGGCCAGTGTGAGACAGGGAATGTAACAGGACCACAGAGGCGATGCACTTTTATGTATTCTGTCATTATAAACATATCGAACGCCGCCTTGTTGAATTGTTAAGCTACCTGGCACAAAGGAGGCCGTGGCACGGCGATGCACTGTGTGCGGTTTTAGAATAAATGACTGACAGTGGAAAGAAGATCAGAGGAGCTTTACCGTACACTATAAATTATGTAGGTACTACCGCCGAATGCCACTACCATCTTAAGCAAACAGGAACTTCCAATTTCACAGCAATGATAAGTTGCTTTCAAAACATTAACTGCTCTTACATGAACTCCAGCTTTCACTGTGAAGGTATATATAGGCTCGACTTGAAATGGCACCAAATATTCGTATTTCACCCAATCTGAGTTCTAAATATTTTCGAAACGAAATAACACACAGCAAGTGATTAAGATCCCTTGTGGTTTAGAGAAGGTTCTAGCACGGTTGGCCGGGTCACCGTTCTACGTTTCCGCTGACGTCATAAATTCAGCCGTTGTAACGCAAAATATAAACCCATTTAGTCAGTTGCAAGCTTGTTCGCTATAAGAGCACTTTTCTCACATATCAAACGCGTAGATAGTAGCCACTTGCCAGAGCCTTCGACAACGCTGAGAGAGTCGAACGCTAACGGCTTGAGCTTTACAGTCAATAAAACCCTCTATGTATCAAGGTTCGGTGCAGTGTTCATCGCGGTATAAAGCGTTGATGGCGATTGCGGTTGCATGTGGAAGCAATGCGTAATGCACTGTGTACAAATAATCGAGTGCAACTGCGCCCCCTAGCGGTCACCGAGATGCGGCAGGCACGCGTGGTTTCCCCCTCTGCCGCCTACTCGGAGAGCTAATGGTCCAAGTCGTGCTGGGAAGCATCCTCCCAAGGACCACGTGAGGCGCCTCCACACACCCCAGCGTCGTGTGGAGTGCCGCAAACTCCGAGGGTGTTTGTGTCTATCTCTGAGTGCACGCCAGGAAGAAGGTTTGTGGCGAGGGTGAGAGTGCGCATTTGGAAGATAGTGAGAGAGAGAGAAGCATTCAACATCAGAGAGGAAGGGCAAGTCCTTGTGGCTGCGTGCGTGTGTGACCGTACTCTGCCACCGCCTTGACGGTCGGCCAGAGAGCGGACCGAAAACACTGCCCGGGGAAAGCGCGCGCTCAGAACAAAAATAAGGCCGCTTGTATGATGGGACAAGTGGACGCGAGCATTAGCTGGGGCACGCCGGGTGCCGCTAAAGGTGTTCTGTGGCCCCGTAGAGAAGAGGAACGCTAGAAAGGAAAAGAAAAGAGAATTACGGTGTACGACTGGTACCGGACTGGCACTCTTCTTGTTTGTGCGTGACAAAGGCGTCCATGTACTGCGCTTGAGTGGATTCCGCGGTTTCCCCCCTTTTGACTCCATGTCCTCGATGCGGCATTTTCTTCCCGTTTATGTGCACGGCTTTTTAGTTTTTTGGAGCCTGGGTGGTCGTCCACTTTCTGCGCTTGTATATATGTTTTATCATCATTATTACTCGTCCGTTTCTCAGGGTATGATCTTATTGTGCTGTTATTTTCTTCATTTTATTTACTTCCTACCTTGGCCACCTTGGCCTTCGCGAATGCTGCCGCGTCTCTGTTTCAGTGTTACGTCCCCGTGTTTCGGCCTTCGCTCTGCTGTTGTACTCCTTCACATGTCCAGAAACGGGACATTCTTTAACTTTTATTTTGTGCGGCGCGCTTGTGGGATCAGAAACGTGTTGGACAATGCACTCCATCGACGCGGAAGTGTCCACATCTCAGAACCTCGTAACAAAGTTTGTTAATCGATGCTTCTATCTTCGCTTTAGTTTCGCGTGGTATAACTGCTGCTTGAGTGGTTCATAGTCGAACTTTTGTTTTGTATTGAACGCGACAGAAAAAAATTAAAGATAAATAAAAAGTGGGATGCGGTGTACTCCTGCGTACTCGTTTATTAATGTTTCATATCACGTTCTAAAAAAAGTAGAGACAAATTAAGAAGACTCACTTAAGTTCTGGAAGGCCGGCGGCAGGGACAGTTTGTAAGAAAACTAAAGAATCGATGACAGTTTAAGCCACCTGAGAGCAGCACAGTCAGTTCGTGTTGCTGCTCTAGCGTTTTCTTCCATTGTCTATTTTTGAGCTGCCGCAGGGGCTGGGCTTTGGAAAAAGTGGATCCACTTTGTTCGCACTTTAAACACCCTAACTTCATCAACGTCGTTTCCCTCTTTACTTACCTCTCCCTGTTCACTCCCACTTTGCCTTAGACTGTTATTGGCTGCCGCGTCAGGAGTTCTTAAGCCTGATGGAAACAAACAGCACACGAAAACGAAACCAAAACCAAACAATGCTTGTGAACTAAACAAAACGGAATAAAGATGAATGGGCACGAGTTACAAGACAGCACATGCAGGGCCTGCAGTCAGCACCTGACGCCTGTTAACCACTCTCTAACATGTGTTCGGTCCTAAAAGTGGAAAAAAAAAAGAAAATACGCGCCAGAGAAAATGCTGTAATGGCTTTCTCTCCTGTTTTCCCTCTTCCGAGACGCCCGCAAAATAAAGACTGAAACAACTCGCACTGGCTACGTATACAAACCCTCGGGGATGGTTTACGGCATACAGAGAGGAAAAAGGCGAGCCAGTGGCTTGCCTCAGTGGCGAACGAAACGGTCAGTCAGTCGAGGCAGTGGCGAAAACGAAATGGGTTACTCCGGCGTCAGCACTCTCTTGGATCGCGCCACTGAATCAACAGCCGAGTGGAACCGCGCAGCTGAGGAAAGCCAGTTAAAGAAGGGCTGGACAGAAAGAAGTATGACCACGAAAACAGCAACACTAAAGCGGCAGCGTCGTCCGGGGAAGGTAATAGGTCCAGCACGGCTGCTTGGACGCCGAAATGAGAGACAACTCGGGCCGAGAACAACCGCGGCGCGGCGCTCATGTTTGCTCCGGTGGCGTTGCACTTGTTCCTGGCATTCTTGTCTGTGCAGCGTAGAGCAAGGATGGAGAGTGCGTGGAGGAGAGGGGGAAAGAGAAAGGGGGTTCTAAGTACTACACCACACCCTGTACATTTTGTTTCGTTCCCTACCCTTTCGTTGCCTACGTACACTGGGGAACGCAGAACTCTTTTCGCATTGCATTCGCTTCCAAACAGGACTTGGGACAAAGGAGCGCTGGGGTACGGTTTGTTCTACAAGTTGTGTAAACATAGCCGAGCGCTGCAGAAGCGACAGAAAGAAAGAAAGGATCAAATAAAGAACGAATGCAAAAAGAAAGGACAGGAAAAGAGTGGCGGCAAAAAGAAATGTCAGAGGGACCGGAGACGGGGGAGAGAATGAGCGGAGGAAAAAAATGCGATTGTCGGTGGTCGTATCTCGCGTGTACCGCGTGGCAGTGTGGCGAATTTGCGGACATCCGAAAGCGGAATTCATTGTTTGTTGACGTTCTGAGCTCTTCTCATATTTGTTGGCAGGTTTTCACCGTTACAGTGTCCCTCTAAAAACGCTGAATCGAGAGATGGAAGTCTGTCAGCGGAATTGCGTTTGTCCGTCGATGCACGGAGTAACGCAGAAACTTCCACAGGGTGGAGTGGACACGCCAAAAAAAAGAAGCGCTAAATTTTCATTTCCTGAAAATTTTTTCTTTTCGCCTCTTTTTTTAAAGACGAGCCGGGCGATGGGCTGTTTTTAGGTTCAATCTTTTTTGGGTTTTTAGGTATTCTGCATGGAAGACGGGAAGTGTTTCTAAGCGAATTGCGTTCCTGGGCTGAAAAAACACGCCGCAAGTCTCCCGACTGAATTGGAGAGGACCAGGCTTTGCCTGGGAGTCAGCAGAAGCGCACTTAGAAGAGCAAGTACTTGGACGTTGTCCACCGTTGCTGATGCTTTTCGACGTGAGTGCGATGTTTGACAACATGAGTGATCCTCGTGCGCCTCAGGATCCAGTTTGGAACCGCGCTTTGTCGACTTTGCTTATTAGCGCTATTGCTCTAGTATAGAAGCTGACCATGTTCTGTGTCTGCGGGGAGCGAAGAAAGACTTTGTAGAACGTGGACAGGGACACTCTGCTCATGATCCATAACGGACGTCGATGGTATCGCAGCCAGCTAGAGTAGTTCCTTAGAGTATCCTGTTAAAGTCTTTGCATACTTTCTGATGTTTTCAGGTGTCTACAGCTCAGAAGGTAGTCACTTGTCATGCCTTGTGGCAGAATTTTCTCTCATGAAGGGTTTTCATGTCGTAGTCTTAAACCGCTACACGCCCTAGAAATTGGCTGGAAATGACACTAAAACGCCCTTAAGAGGAGTGCTTCAGTTAATAATTGCACCCTTTATTTGTAAAGGTGTTTTAACGGATTTAATAGCCTGAATTAATGATGCAACAAGTAGCCATTGCCTTTGAATGTGCTGGTCATTTTTGTATGTCATGCACTCTCTAAAGAACGATGACTGCCTACAGAAAACGTATCAATGTCTTGTCACTGCACGCGTTATCGGTTCACGGCATCCGTGGCTATTACGTCGATAGTCATATTAAAGCTGCAGTTTTTTTTTTAAGCGCCAGTGAAATACCTTGCATTTATTTTCTTGTACGACACCGCCAGATGCAGATTTCGCTAGTTTAGTTATTCATCGCTCAATTTTTGAGCTCTGAATTGGTGCAGTTCGCGCTAAGTAATCCGGGGGTCAATCTCTTGAAGCAGCTCGTGACCAGACTACTAGTACTTTCGTGACTAGATAGCGCCCGTCACACTGGCAGTCAAAATAACCCGGCTACATGATAACAAAATTGTCGCACAATAGCAAACCTTGGTGACACCCGGATAACATCCCGGTTGTTACATCCGGCCTGCCTTTGTAGCGCCGTATGCAGGTTTCACTTCAGTGCTAAGGAACTGTTCGCGCAGGCGCAATCTGATTTACTGACGCCTTACAGTACGGTGAGCGTTAGCTTACGCAAATTCACCGCGCTAGCGCCAAGTGCACACAACAGCCCAGCGGTCATTATGGTGACGTCAAGGGAGTCCTCAATGGAAATGTCTATAAAACCGAACCAAACGTTCTATGGTACCCGCCGCGGTGACTCAGTGGTTAGGGCGCTCGACTACTGATCCGGAGTTCCCGGGTTCGAACCCGACCGCGGCGGCTGCGTTTTTATGGAGGAAAAACGGTAAGGCGCCCGTGTGCTGTACGATGTCAGTGCACGTTAAAGATCCCCAGGTGGTCGAAATTATTCCGGAGCCCTCCACTACGGCACCTCCTCTACCTTTCTTCTTTCACTCCCTCCTTTATCCCTTCCCTTACGGCGCGGTTCGGGTGTCCAACGATATATGAGACAGATACTGCGCCATTTCCTTTCCCGAAAAACCAACTATAATTATAACGTTCTGTGGTCCTACTTCTCGAAACCTATCAAAATCTCGGTGTTGGCTAGTCGGTGGTTCATGGTTTGAATGGTTTTCCTGAAACCATTCAAACCTATACAGATTTTTCAATAAGATAAGGTTAGTTAGTCGGTATGTGTGCGCAGGGCGATGTAAATTTTGCTTTAACTTGCTTTTATTTTTGTGTCTCAAAATATGGGACTATTTCTGATTGGCTTGGTTCAGAAGTTCTTGAAGGAACTGAAGAAAAAAATTATAGGAGCAGCTACAAGAAAAACGAAAAGAATTTAATGCGCGGAAACGCGTTTGCAAGCATCACGGCCATAAAATACTAAAAAGAAACGCAATAAAATATTACTCGCTGCAGAAAGTTGGAACATCGTTTGGCAGTACTGCGCATGCTACTGCATATTACGCATGCAGAGAAATCCAGTTAATAGCCTCCTTGGTCCATGTCTCTCTCTCTCTCTTTTTCTGAGCTTACTTCTTGAACCTTTTCGTGAGCAAATTGCACAGGGTTGCCAGAGTCACACTAATCAGATTTTTGAGAGAAAAAAACTTGCGACTCGACGAGACCCCCACTACGTGGACTGTTGTTAATTAGAATTTTTTTTTGGTTCCCGCATAGCGGCAAGCTCTATAGACCGAGGAAAGGTCAATAACCGCATGACCTCTCTCGGTGCACTTGCCTAGTACGATAATTGAGCCTCATTTCTTAGGTTTAATGAAGCAGAAAAAAAAAAGTAATCGGACTAGTCGACTGTTTACACCAAGGACCTCATCTGCGGGAATCTTTTTTTGGGTTATTATTCAAAAAACCAAAATTATCGCTACAAATATTCACACTGTTTATAGTACCAGCCGAGGGGATGTAGATTTACGTCCTGAGTGCACGCGAAATTGGTTCTCTGAAGCGTCGTTATAAATAGACGCACAAAAAGCGATGCAGGTAACTTTTCAGTTCATTACTTCCAAGTATGGAATCTTGCCCGACTGCAACAGGTGTTAAAGCTGCCACCCAGCACCGCGCAACCTAGCTATCCGATAACAGACACAGTCGCCTCCATCGAAACGCAGCCGCCATGGCCGGGTTCGAACTCGGGAACTGATCCGGAGTTCCCGGTTTCCAACCCGACCGCGGCGGCTGCGTTTCCATGGAGGCGCAACGCTAAGGCACCCGTGTGATGCGCGATGTCAGTGCACATTAAAGATCCCCAGGTGGTCAAAATTATTCCGGAGCCCTCCACTGCCCCGCCGCGGTGGCTCAGTGGTTAGGGCGCTCGACTACTGATCCGGAGTTCCCGGGTTCGAACCCGACCGCGGCGGCTGCGTTTTTATGGAGGAAAAACGCTAAGGCGCCCGTGTGCTGTGCGATGTCAGTGCACGTCAAAGATCCCCAGGTGGTCGAAATTATTCCGGAGCCCTCCACTACGGCACGTCTTCTTCCTTTCTTCTTTCACTCCCTCCTTTATTCCTTCCCTTATGGCGCGGTTCAGGTGTCCAACGATAT